>APFE030341395.1:4428-15536 GCA_000404065.3 Pinus taeda | reverse complement strand
AAATAATAGCACCTCTAACAACATTACTGAAGAAAGATGCATTTTCTTGGACTCCAGAAGCAACGAAGGCCTTTGAATATCTTAAAGAGGAAATGTGCCAAGAACCGGTCTTAGCTACGCCAGACTTCATAAAAACCTTTATTGTGGAATGTGATGCCTCAAGAAATGGAATTGACGTTCTTTTAATGCAAGAAGGAAGACCCACTGCTTTTGAAAGTCATTCAATCAAAGAAAAATATTTACACAAAGTTATCTATGAGGAGGAAATGCTGGCAATACTACATGCACTTAAGAAATGGCAACCTTACCTAATGGGAATACAATTCAAGGTAAAAACCGATCATGATAGTCTTAAATACTTTTTAGAACAAAGATTATCTTTAGAAGATCAACAAAAATGGGTCACAAAGACGTTGGGTTATGAATTTGAAATCATCTACAAAAAATGGAAACAAAATGTAAATGCAGATGCACTCTCAATAAAGGATGAGGATGTGAAAGCATTTCTTTGTGCTATCTCTATCATCCAACCAGATTGGATAAATGAAGCAAGGGATGATTGGAAGAATGATGAAGAAGTGTGGGCACTCATTCAAAAATGGTAGAAAGATCCCAGTACATCTAATACATTTAGCTAGAAATATGATTCATTATGGTACAAATATTGCTTATACCTCTATAACAATTCCCAACTCAAATAAAGATTCTTCTAGAATTGCACACCTCTCCCTTAGGAGGGCACTCAGGATTTTTAAAAACTTAAAATAGGGTTAAGAAGGATTTTTTTGGGATGGTCTTAAGTATGATATTCAAATGTTTGTGGCAGAATGTTTAGTTTTCCAACAAAATAAAGTTGAGACAATCAACATCCTAGGTCTATAACAACCTTTATCCATTCCAAGTCAACATTGGGAGGAGCTTTCAATGGATTTTATCATAGGTTTACCCAAGTCCGAAGGAAAGAGTGTCATCATGATGGTAGTTGACAGACTTCCCAAGTATGCACACTTTTGTGCTCCATTTAAATCTCATATAGTTGCTACTGCATTTATGGAAACAATTCAAAAGCTACATGGAAACCCAAAGATTATTGTAAGCGTCAGAGATCCCATTTTCACTGTAAATTTTTGGACTCTATTGTTTTCCTTTATGGGTACTTAGTTAGCTCATAGCTCATCTTATCATCCTTAATCTGATGGGCAAACTGAGATAGTGAACAAAAGTTTTGAAGGATATATTTGTTGCTTTGCATCTGATAAACAAACATAATGGGTCAAGTGGTTGCCTCTGGCTGAATGGTGGTATAACACTTCTTCCATACTATAGAAAAAATGACCCCATTTATGGAATTTTATGGATATTATCCACCGTCCGTCACAACATCTTTAAGAGAAAATTCTAAGGTTCAAGCGGTGGAATATCACATCGAGCATCAACAAACAGGTTCTCCAACTCTTAAAGGATAACTTCACTTTGGCGCAGAATAGAATGAAACAATAGGCATATCAAAATAGCATCAAAATAATTTTTGATGTAGGTGACTTGGTATTTCTATGGCTACAACCATAAAAACAAATGTTCCTCAAGAAATTTAAGAAGGATAATAAATAATCACCGAAGTATTATGGTCCATACAAGGTGTTGCAAATTATTGGTACTATGGCATACAAATTGGAGCTTCCTGCATCTTCTCAAATACACCCAATTTTCCATGTTTCATAATTAAAGAAGGTTATAGGTGACAAGCTCCCAGTTCAAACAATATTTCCAGAACTTGATGAGGAAGGAAAAATCATATTGGAACCTGAAGTAGTCATAGAAACACGAACTCAGTAGCTACGAAATCGATCAATTTCAAAGTATCTCATAAAGTGTAAGAACTTACCCGCTGAAGATTCCACACGGGAGGATAAGAATTTTATAAGGAAGCATCTAGAACTACTCAAGCGTCAAGAACAACACTTTTTTTTAAGGAGAGGGGCATCTTAGGTCCCTATATAACTAGTGATTCCCCCATTACTATTTTTATTGTAGTCCCTTATTGTTATTGTTGTGCACCTATTGTCCCCACATTGTTATTATTGTGCCCCATAGAAACCCACTATTCTTATTGTTGTGCCCTTATATTATTATTGTTATGTTGGCTTTGATTATATTGTGACCCCTTAGACTCCTATATATAGAAAGGATGTTTTTTCATTTGAATCATTCAAGAATTGTTCATTTGTGTAATGTAAAGGAGGTTTCCCCCTCGAAGAGGCTTATTTTAAAGTCGTTGATCTATCTGTTCTTCTATTTTTTGAGCTGGTTGCATAACATCCTAATGGGTGTTCATTTGGTTGTTTATGGCTAAGGAAATTGGTAAAGGAAATGACTAAGGCATTAAAGAGGCAAAAAGGTATTTTGGCACATATTATTTATGAAAATTAATGAAATTAGGAGAAAAGGAAGGTGAAAGGTCATAGGTTGCATGTGAGGTGGAAATTGAAGGAAAATAATGGAAAATGAAGAAAATAGAGGCCTCATTAATAAAAAGGCTTCTGAGGATCAGTGGGCAGGCTTTATCAGTTTAGTTTTGGTGCTCTCTCATTATTCTCTCTCTCTCTCTCATACTCATGGAGACTTATATTTTTCTTGGAGCACTCTTGGAGGGTGTGGCATATTTGGATTCTTGGAGAAATAAGGCAAACAAAGAGAAGGAAAGTGCAAGAGGGCATCGGGATGGACAACCGCATCAAATTTTCTTACAGGTACCGAGTTGCATGTATGTTTCCTTCACTAGTTTTGGCATGCATGGTACATGCATGTGGTTTCTTGGTTGTGATATGTCATCGGTATGGAGGATGGTCAAGATTGACAATGGATTGCCTAGCCTTTCCATTTCCTGAATAGCCATGGCGATTATGGGTTTACTTTAACTCTTTGTTTTTGGTTGGTTCTCATGTTTCCTTAGCTTGGCTTGAGTTATTAGTACAGGATACTTGGTTGGACAAACGATCTGGAGACATGTATCATCTTGGGTTGAGTTACTAGTCCTAGATCCTTGGTTGGAAAAATGCTCTGAAGCCCTTAGTGGGTTGAGTTACTAGTCCTGGAGCCTTGTTTGGACAAGCGGTCTGGAGCCTAGTAAAATTTGCGAGTTGAGTTATTAGTCTTGGAGCCTTGGTTGGAAAAATGCTCTTGAAGCCTTGGAAGGCTTGGATGGAGACCAAACCGATGATGGTTTTGGTCAGGTCCGACCATGAGGTGGAATCACTAATTGATGGGTTGAAGTGGATGGCCTATGGAAGCCCAATATGAGTTTTGATTGATGTGTTTTATGAGATACCACATTCATGCTTGGAATATGGCATGGGGGTGAATGGATGAAGAGATATTTGGCTAAGCCATTCTATGGTCGGGTGGAACATGGAAGTCCCATCTCGAGTTTGGATTTTGCATCATTAATGAAAGGTTATTTATCTTGGTATTTCTATGAGTATTATGATGGATTATATGTGGTGTATACGACTGTGATTTTATTCATATTTTGTCCCTATTATGTTGGTTATGTATATGTTTTATGACAACAATTATGTATGGCTCTCATCGTGTTTCTACTTTTTATTGAATGATCAATGTACCTATGAACTAATGGATGAAATGGAATCTAATGTGATAAGGAGACAATACTTCATAATGAATCTCAGATAAGTATGAGACCCCTATGCTTAGATCTATTATTTACACCTGTAGGTTGCATATTTACTAATTGTTTAACAAAATGCCTGTCATGGCTAGTAGGGGTCTAATCAAAGTCTTGAACAAGTATTTTCTTTAGTACTTTCATTTCCATGTTACTTTACTAATTTGAAGAGATGGATTAGTTCTAGGCAATGTCCTGGGCTTTGAGCCTGAGAAAGTTGCTTAAATTATGGGGTCGTTGGCACAACACTAGCAATTTTGGTTCAGAGCCGCTAGCAGGCAGGCCTGTGAGAGTGACTTTAGTTTGCTGGTCACTCCCTTGCCCATAGCATGAGAGATCCTATGTCCTAAGAGACCTAAAACAACAGTGGGACCCAGGGACGAGTTGTCTAAGTGACTGACTTGTCTTTTGAGGGTTTTGTTGATGATGTTGGATGTTTGTATGGTGTTTTTCTGTTGGTTCCACTTCCTTAATGTGTCTTAGGAGATCAAATCATATCATAGTGGCCTCTCATTGCATGTTTACCATGGCTGGACAATTTCTTGGTTAGATGTGGGAGGAGGGTGTTATACTACATACTTGGGCCTCATCCCTTTGTTCATGGAGAAAAATTCCTCCCTTTATGGAACCCTAATCCCTCCTTTTGAGGATCTCATCCCTTGAGAAGAGGATCTCAAACCTCATCCTCTTGGCCTATAAGTTCAACATATACCAGAGGGATAGGGATGACTTCTGAATGTAAACTTATATATTTGGAATAGGCTGGAGACCTTGTCACCTAAAGGGAGGATTGGAGACCATTGGGAGGAGGCTTACATCATCAAGGCAAGGTTTTATTTCTTATTCTTGTTCAAAGATTAATACAAGCAACTGTTTCTTTTGTAATTTCACTTGTTTTAATGCTATTTGCAAAGCTCCTTGATCTTTTGCATGATTTATAACGAATATTAGTTTAATCTTATGATATCGGCTATGTTGCAACTTTCATTTTCTTTGTGTTTCATCTCTATCAATGTTATGATTGGATGCCTTATTTGTTTTTGTTTATGAAAATCTTCCTTTGAAGCAACGAGGAAATGTTTTTGAAAGAATCAAAAGGAATTCCACAGGAATTTTGTAGAAAGGTAAGAGGCTCTTGCATATTTCATACTTTATCCTTCAGTTATGAATTAAGGAAAAGTAGCAATCACTTGTTTTGTTTGTTACTAGATGTCTTTAGAGTCTATCGAGATATCTCTTGTTTGCAAAAGCAATTTTTCCACCTTAATAAATTGGTGATCATACTTGGGAATCATTTGTTCTTCATCATCTCCTCTTGTGACTTTTAAATCTCTTTTTGTGGCCTTATCTAGCTATGTTTTAGATATTTAAAGTTTGGATTTTACATATTTTTGGCTTTGTTTTTTTTGTTCTTAATTTTTCTTAACTTGCGCACTTTCCCTTTAGTCACAGTATGCAAATCAACACACTTATACTTAAGAAATAGTGTTACTTTACACTGAATTCAACTGGTTGTCTATGCAAACCTTTGAAATTTTAAAAAAATAGGTTTTTCATTTGTCAAGTCTAGGAACTTTTGATTACTATGCTTTGATGGATTTGCTTACATTCATGGAAAGCATGTTTTAATTCGATTGGGTCTTATGCATTGTCTTCATGAGAAATTATTATGTTTACAAATTAGGGTTAGAGGCTTCATCTGATGATTTGTTGATTTATCAAATGAAGGATTGGTAATTGTTGATTTTATGTCTTTCTTTCTTCTTTTAAAAGATCAGATTTAGTTTTTGTTTTACCTATTTGTGAAGAATCATTTAGTTAATGAAAAATAGCATTTTTCAATATTAAGTATTTTTCACTCATAAAAGTGCTTTTGTTGAATTTGAGATGAAAAGATATTTTTCTTTTAGTATTGAAGTATCTCAAAATTATACTTTAGGGATTATCATATTCATAGTATTCATTTGAAAGATTCGTCTTAAGGTTTTGTTAGTTTACCTTTTTCATTTTAAAAGAATTTTTGGGTGTTGTATGCTAAGAGAATTCTTTTATGATGCTTGAGTTTTTGGGTGAATTGGAATTCAAAAATTAAATTTCTGCATTTGGGTCAATATGAAAGTGAAAATTTTTCATTTTTTTGGCAGGGAATATGGTGAAATTAGGAGTTTTTTATTCTGTTTGAACATAAAAAAGACTCTCTTTTTACCATAATTAGAAATTCATTCAGAAGCAAAAGATTAATTTATGCATATTTGTTGCATTAGGTTTGGAAGCGAAAAATGATATCATTTACACCACATTTATTAAATCGAATTTAATCAAAGAGGAACTGTAAAATGAATCAAATTTGTAATCAACCAAACATAGTGGTTTTAGGTTAGAAGATGTGTTCAAACGTTTATAAACATAGCAGTTTTTGTTTCTTGTGTGGGGCACATTCTGCAAGTAGTCAGTATTCCACATATGTAAGTATATAGGAATAATATACATGTACCTTCGGGTATATCAAACAAGGTTCCACACATGAAAATTATATGTGGATGCTTCCTATCGTACTAGCTCACATTAGACAATGCTAACACAGACTGCACCTTCATGTACCTTGAGTATATTTTGGAGGCCCCATTCTAGGTTGCATACCATCCATAGTAATCGATTCAGCCACTTTGTCATCTCTGATACACTGAACAAAAACTTCAGTGAGATTTCCTGCTCATACGTAAATCCTTGGTTTACCAAGGTTGTATATTGTAGTTTACAGTGGCATAGTAACCCTTGATACCTAGTTACCTCTTTTTTATTTTATTTATTTATTTGATTGAATAAAATTGGAATACACCTTTAATAAAATTCATTTTGGTTGATTTACCAAGACATTCATGTAGAATGTAGGGTCTACCCCTTGAATATACACCTAGTTAATTGGAGAAGGTTGAAGAAGAAATTTCAAAATCCATAGGATTTGGAATATCAGATCAACCTAAGGCATCTGGAATTGTAAAATCAAAAACATTAGAAACTAAAGTGATTCAACCACACGAAAGAGAATCAGGGACGGTTCAAGCTGGACCTAAAGTTACTGAGATTATTCAAGGAGAATCCAAGGAGATTCTTAAATTCTTGTGAAGCCTTTCATTTTCATGTCTCTAGAGCGACATCTTCTGTATGACTTTATTTAAATCACCTATTGTTGATGTATGCTATGTTGTTGCTAATGTCGATTCCCCTACTGTCTTTAACACTGTAATAGGAATAAAAGTGATTGGATCTATGGCTACTTGACAGATTCTTCCTTTCCTTTAAGTAATTTCTCAATTTTCTCTTCCATTGTCGTTATTTGTACATTTTTCTCAATGATTAACTTGATCATTTCTTCTTTGTGTTTCTCACTTTCTGCTATCTCCTTGGTTTGAGGATCCTCTGTAGAAGGTATTTTGAGATGCTTCCTTAATGTTGAAATGTCTGCATTCTTATTTTTAATAATTTCCTCTACAAATTTAACATCTATGGGATCATACCCAATTTTAATCACTATGTCTTCTAATGATTTTACCATGTTATCCTTTTCCAAAGAGGATATATTTTCTATATTTAATTGTGACTGTACATTTGAAAGGGTTGTCCTTAATTTTGATAATTCCATAGTAGTGTTAATCATGGTAGCGAAAAAAATCTCATCAGACTATCTATGCATGTCCATCTGGTTGATTGGATGTATCTGGTTGGCATCAAAGGAAAATATGGTCTTCTTGTAGTCTAAAGAAGCCTTTGGAAAAGGCACTTGGGCTCGTATGAATGTCATTTGCATCCTACTTTTTTCACTGTCAAAAGTTTTCAATAACTTGTGTTATGAAGTTGATGTCTGTTTCCAAAACTGAGCATAGACATTTTCCTTCAGAGATTCATTCTTCTATTTAAGTTCAAGGAAATTAGTGAAGATTTTTGGCTCCTCTTGCTCGCTTACTCCTGCAGACTAGGTGATCTCCAACAAATTCTGTGAAACTGAAGAGGAGGATGGAGTGGTGATTACAATTTCTTCTATCCCTATAGAAACCTTTGAATCATCCAAATTGATGATTATAGGCTCTTTCTAACCTTGAGTAGTAGTACCTTTTGAGTCAGTACCTGGTTTCTTATGATAAATAATGAATTCTTTTTCACCTTTTGTTGAAGATGAAGATTCTTCTCTTGGTGTCTTTTCCCGCCTGCTTTGAGAAGTGGGAGTCTGGAGGTAAAAGGAGGTAAAGTTTTTTCTTCTGCTTCCTAAAGTGCGTTTTCCTCCCATTGTTCTTGATTTTTGTATTTTTCAATCTCTAGTCTTGGAGTATGATTGTAAGGTGTGGTTTTGAGTTCCAAGCTTAAGTTGGAGATTAGATCAAATGGGTCATAAGACCAGGTGAAACTTGGTTGGAATCACATTTGTTTGAGGATTGAATCTGCTTCAATACCTGTTGATCTGGTATTCCAAATAAAATATCCTACTTGTGACTTGATTTTGAAATGATATTTCCTCTTCCCTCAAATGAAATGTATCTCATCCATATTGATCATTTGCCTAATATATTCTAGAGAGAAAATTCTCATTGGAACATATTTGGGAAATTTGTATGGAGCTAGTTCATAGCCATACACCCTAATCTCTTTATAATTTTGGTAAAGATACCAGTCCCCTGTCTTGGCTTGGTCATTCAGGTGTAGGATCCTTTTGATTTCTGGACTGATCCTAGGCTCACTCTGGTTGTTGAGAATATGTGCAACTTGATGAATAAAACAGTCAATGAAATCTGAATACTTGAACTCAGTTGAGTTCCTCCTGGTTAATGAAGTCCATTGTGTGACTAATTGAATTATGTGTTGATCATCCTTCTTGTGTAAAGTTATAGGAAGCTTGTCTCCTTGTTTAAAAAGGATCATATGCACTAGTACAAAAGAATATTTATATACTCCTTCAGTAGTAATTTTCATCAATTAATCATGCCTACTTTCAGCCAAAATTTGACTGTAATTATACATGAAAGTTGGTTTGTGTTCTTTGGAGAAAATGGATAGATAACCTAAAATAGATTCATCTACCCATTGATCTATTTGGTAAGCTAACAAGCAAGAAACTAAGGAAATGGTGTGTTTAGTTTTCAGGGAACATGGATGTTGGATATGGAGGTTTCATTTTAGGAATTTCAACATGTTCTGGAAGAAATCTCTAAAAAATTTGAGCTCTTTGGGGGAAAGTGAGCTTATGGTATAGATTCATTAGGACAACAGTGGAGAAAAAGTTAAGGGAATCATTCAAAGGGATAAGAAGCATCTTATTGATAGTTTCAGGGGTGATAAATATCAAAATGTCTCCATTCTGAGCTACCACAGTTCTTTGTAGGAGATTGTACTTAGTTTGACACCACATGACTAAGTCAGGAAAATGATGGGTCTGAGGAAACATGTACATGGGCAATAAAGATTCCCCACAAGTTAATTTCATCTTCAGAGTCCTGATAAGTCTTCTTTAACCAATGGTGCAATTTGAACATATCGAATTCGCCCTTCGTGTCTATAATTTTGAAAAATTGGTCAACTAAGGGGTTGTTGTCAAGGTCTAGGGTGTCAAAAATTTGGGATTTTTCTGTGATGAGGTTTAACTACCAGAGGGCTGGTCTTTTATTTTGGGTGCCATTACTTGCAAAAATGGGAGGAAGAAATAACATAAGGTTTAGGATAATAATACCTAATAGAGAAGAGGTTTTGTTCTGATGGTAAATTTGATTATGCCACAGAGAAAAAGTAAGGAGTAGTCGAACTTCAAAAACCTGTGAATCTGAAATAAAAAACAAAGCCAGGGAAATCACATAAGGGGATGAGGGGTTTATTTATAACGAATAATGTATTAATATTAAAGGGAAATTGTTACCAAATAGGAGGATATTCATTTATGGCCAATGGGATGATGGTAACAGCTGGAAGAAATGAATAGGCAGATAGGAATGCAATGGATATGGATACGTGGAGTGAAATAGTTAGGGAATGGAAGGCATGGGAAAAGGGAATGACCATTGGCAAGATGACGTATGAGTTAAGTAAGATAAGTAGATTTCGAAGGCAAAGGGGTTGGGGGGGTTGTTGTAAGTGGTAATGAGTCGGGGGGGTAGTAGTAAGTGGTAATGAGGGGGGTGTAGCAGTAAGTGGTAATGAGATGGGGGGGGTGTGACGTGAGGAGGTAGTGACACGCTGTGAGGGGCCCACCTCAAGGGAAACCGCTTTTTGGTCCCCCCGACCCCCCCCTTTGCCATTATCGCGCAATGGTGGAAGGGGGTGCTAAATGGCTTCCATGTCATTGATCTGGGCGGGGAAGAGGATCATCGTCCAAAGGTGTTAGCTCATTAGTGCTTTGAGACAAACATCTTTGTCATTTTATGACTTCGGTTAAAACATAATAAATTTTAATTTATACAAAAATTAATCTCCCAAAAGAGGT
This sequence comes from Pinus taeda, assembly GCA_000404065.3. Classification (NCBI taxonomy): domain Eukaryota; kingdom Viridiplantae; phylum Streptophyta; class Pinopsida; order Pinales; family Pinaceae; genus Pinus; species Pinus taeda. The sequence continues at coordinate 5,385 of APFE030341395.1, read as the reverse complement.
AATAAAGTCCTAATCAAACCAATCTAAATCTAAATTTGGCACATTTGGACTAGCAACCAATTCTTTTCCTAATTTTTTTGTAACCCTAATCTAATACATCCTTTGGCCAAATTTTGAGAATTTTAGGCCATAATTTATTCTATTCTATTCTATCTAATAATGTTCTACCAAGATTAAACAATTTGGTGAACTGATTCACTAATCTAAAACATAAATTTAAATGATTTGATCATGGTTAAACTATATGATTCAAATCAAAATGTTATGAAACCAGCTCAAGAAAAGATAGAAAATATAGATCAACGCCTTAGAATTCAACCTCTTCGAGGGGCAACCTCCTTTACATTACATAAATGAACAATTCTTGGATAATACAAATGAAAAGACCTCGGAGTCTAAGGGGTCATAACATAATCAAAGCCTACATAATGATAATAATGTAAGGGCACAATAATAACAATAGTGGGCTTCTATGGGGCACAATAGGGGCACAACAATATTAATAAGGGGTACAACTACAATAGTAATGGGGTCATCACTAGTATTATGGGGACCGAACATGCCCCTCTCCTTCAAAAAAAAGTGTTGTCCTCAACGCTTGAGTAGTTCTGGATGCTTCTATAGAAAATTCTCATCCTCCCATTTGGAATCTTCAGCGGATAAGTTCTTCCACTTGATAAGATACTCTGAAATTGATCGATTTCATAGTTGTCGAGTTCTTGTTTCTGTGACTGCTTCTGGTTCCAATATAATTTTTCCTTCCTCGTCAAGTTCTGGAACTATTGTTTGAACTGGAGCCCATTGCCTATAACCTTCTTTAAACATGAAACATGGAAAACTGGGTGCAAGCGGGAAGCTGCAGGAAGCTCTAATTTGTATGCCATAGTACCAATCTTTTGCAACACCTTGTACGGACCATAATACTTTGGTGATAATTTATTATCCTTCTTAGCTTGC
>APFE030341388.1:0-12991 GCA_000404065.3 Pinus taeda | reverse complement strand
TAACTTACAATCCGACGGTCACGATATGTAGTGATCCGACAGTTCATTCTCTCCTCAGTATTACTGACACTTGATCCGTGGCTTAACACCCGATTGGTCCATGATCTCTATTTAAAGAGCATGGAGGGTCATTTGTAGGTTCACTGTTCACGAGAGAAGCTTATGTAAATTTTCATTCTTTTATTAATAAATTGCCTGAAGTGGCTACGTTGGCTCAGGTCGTGGACTGTTTCCCTCTTTGAGGGTTTTAACCACGTCAAAAATACTGGTGTATTGATCTGTGATCTGTTTGTGAGCGGTGTCCTTTGGTGTTCTGTCTGAGGAACTTACCCTGTAAATTCCTACATATACACGACGGTTCGACTCTTCCAAGTAGCGTATGTAAAAGAAAACTATGTTGTTCAGAGATGACTGATCTATTTGATCAGTATTGTTGTTTTACTGCTGTCTATAAATGAAGTCTTCTTAGATATGAATGTAAAACTGAATGCATAAGGAGTTTTATATCTGATTAATTGATTGTATAAGTGAGAAGGGTGATCTCTGCTACTGCCTATGTAAGGCTCTGTAAATTGACAATAGATGTTCAATATATTTCTAGGTGGTATGGACTTGATTCAGAAGTTTTATTTTTTTGTAGTTTTGAAGGTATACACAGGTTTGATTAAAGGAAGTAGCGTATACACGCAGGATAGGTTTAGTAAAGTAGTGTATACATTCTGATGCATGATTTTTGAGGTTCCAGTTGGTTCTGAATGATAATGCAGGTTTTTGGGTTCAACATAATGTTCTGGTGACAATGATTTGATTGTTTAGGTTAACTGATTGTTGGTTGATGCAGTTTGAGTTTCAAAGTTTCTGATGGGTCTAGTATGAAAATTTGATTAAACAAGGTGTTCATGTGTATTGTTGTGTACCAAGAGCATCCAGTTTGAAAATTTATGAAACACGGTCCCTAGAGAAAGGTTGTATCCTTCTATAGGCTGGTGCCTACGTACTAGTAAACACATTGGCTAGTACAAGAGCTAGAGGGTTGTAGCTCCCTTCCACAAGAAGCTGGAAAACGAGAGAAGGTTGTAGCATTCTGCAGGTGGGTGCCTACGTACTGGTATGAGTATGCATCAGTACAAGATTGTAAATAGATTGTCTTATTATTAAAAGAAGACAGAGATGACATCAAGAGATAGTTTTCACCCACATTAGGTTTCCACCTTAAATCTTGGAGTTCATGTGTGTTGCTTATGTGTGATGGTTTTATCTATTTTTACTGCACTGTTTAATAAGTTACTAATGCTCTAGTTATAGATCAACACATGATAAATTAACTAAATCACAAGTTCTATGGGTATACGCTGGTTTCACCAATCACAGTAGAGTGTACACGCTAGTTCACTTCACATAAGTAGTGTATATAAATCTGTTTGGGAAATGAAAAATTATTGATCTGATAATACTGATTCACCCCCCTCTCAGTATTATTTACAACAGAAACACTATACTAACAAAACACATTGGCTAACTGTATCATCAACTGCCTTCCTCGGAAACGACACCAAAATGTTGTGTTGATTTAATCATTGTTTAATTTGACTAAACCACAAGCATTTAATTGTCAACCAAGGTAGGTCTATTTATTTCAAAGGTGTCTACACTATATGTGCCAACACATAACAACTAGGGAAATAAATGAAAGAAAATGTCGTTCAACACAATTGTAGAACATAAATCACTCATGCAGAAATTAAAAAGATATTCTACATGAATGAAATTCACTCATCACACTTCATGTTTTTCTCAAAGAATAGGTGTGCCACACATCATTAGTAATAATGTATCAACTGATTAAATATTATAGTTCTAATCAATCCTGTGTAACAACATAGAATGAATCTTGAAATAGAAGTGCATCAGTACTACAATTCATACAACAAAATTAATAAATTCACACTTAAAAGAAAGATAAACCAAACAACTAATTTACTACTACTGCAATCCCTGCTAAATAGGATGGCCCTTCCCCCTATTAGGGTGAAGGGATGAATTGGAAAATAGTTAAAAACTCAACATGAAATTTGTATGAACATCACCAAAAGTGTTATGTATTAAAAATAACTGGAAATTACAATATAAAAATGTCGATGATGTTCCTGTGTTTTTGTTCCATTTTCATGGAACCGAACCTTTTTATAAAGTTTACAAGCCTCGAAAATTAGGGAACAAATCAGTCATGAGAATCTCACGATTCTCATGCTGATTGATATTAAGAGAAAAATAGAAAGCGTTACAAACAATTTTCCAATAAAAGACAAATTCAAGTTACATCATCTCCACAATCATTACCGCTGAGATCCTTTAACTACCCATATATGATTCATGATTCTTGACAACTGTATTTGAAGACAATAACCATGGTCTTTGGTAGTTGCGATATAACAAGAAGTCGAGATATAATAACAATTCGAGGTGTAAAAACAAAACTTCAGACTCTAACAACAAATCCTGAAAGTGTAACAACAAGTAACAACAAAAACTACTCATCCTTAGTCCTTATTCATAGGCAACACATGAAAGAAAAATAAACAGAAAACTTCTCCCATAATTACCTTAGTTAGTGATCTCAAAAAAACATCACTTCATTCGGTATTTAACGAAAGATGGAAAAATAATATGTTCAGACATGATTGCTCTTATAACCAGGGAAAATGGTAATTGGGACATAAATATCATAGGTTTGTAGAGAGAGAATGATAAAAATGGGGAAAGAGGTGTCTAAGATATGCTTAAAAAATACACCCAACATGCGCTCCATGTTTTAAAAATAAATCTTGCATCCATGATATTGTAGTATTTTCTAATGGCCCAATTTCTCATGTATGATATACATTTGAATAAATTTTGGGATCTTTTTCCAATCTTGTTTGGATTCTTGGTAGATGAAAATTACCAATTAAATGCAACTTTTTGAAAGCTTTTCTACAAAGTAATGAATTCCCAATATGATAATCATAACCTATCAATGTAGATTTCATGCATGCCACTAAATATGAATTCTGCATACTTTTAATAATTGACAAATATGTCTTCCTTTTCTCCAATGCATACTTGAAATATACATGTTTCAAGCAATACCTTAGACAAAATTCACTTAAAATCAAATAAATGTTAGACCTTGTTGTCACATGATATTCTTTCCTAGACCTTGTAAATTGGAATATCTCATATTGATATAAAAAGGTCAATTCCTACTCCTAGATACAATATTTTCTTGCAATGTCTCCATCATTTAATTATTCTCTCTACAAGTATTTTCATCATCATTAGGAAGAATATTATCCTCACTATGACCGTTTTGAACATGGTTAGAAAATTTTTCACCATCCTTGCTTGGATAATATTATTTACCATCCTCACTAGGAGGAAATTCTTCACTATCATCATTTGTTCTTTTTAAATCCTCTCTTGGAGGAAATAAATCATGAGGAACTCCATCCTCATAATTGGTGCTTTTAAAATCCTCTTCTAGAGAAAATCCTTCACCACCCTCATCTATGTTTTAGAAATCCTTGCTTAGAGGAAATACTTCACCATCATCACTGGTTCTTTTGAAATCCTCAGCTAGAGGATATCCTTCACCTTCTTCATATGTACTTTTGAAATCCTCCCTTGGAGGAAATTTATTCACCATCCTCATCTCTTCCATTGAATTCCTTACTTGAACGAAATCCTTCACCATTATCTTCTATTCTCTTGTAATCATTGATGAGAGGAAATCCATCATCATCATTGGTGATTTTGAAATCATCGCTTGGAGGAAATTATTCACCATCCTCATCTCTTCCATTAAAATCCCCACTAAGAGGAATTCCTTCACCATCATCATCCGCACTTTTGAAATCCTCGCTTGGAGGAAATTCATCATCATTGTTTGTACTTTTGAAATAATCGCTTGAAAGAAATCCTTCATCATCATTATTTATGATTTTGTAATCCTCACTCAAAGGAAATCCATCATCATCATTTGTGCTTTTGAAATCCCCTCTTGGAGGAAATTTTTCATGATCCTCATCTCTTCAGTAGAAATCCTCACTTAGAGGAAACCCTTCACCATCATCATTTGTGCTTTTGTAGTCCTCGCTCAGAGGAAATCCATTATCATCATCAGTAATTTTTTTGCTGTTGTGTAAGCTTGATAGGTCCTTTCCATTAATTTTCTATCAAAAAAGCAGGTTACATCCACATGTCATAAGATTAGGTGGCCTCAACCTACCCCTACCAAGTGGGAAACTAGTTTTGTGGCACCTAACAACATGATAAGCCATCCAAAAAAAATAATAATAAGTCTTACTAGCCATTTTATATATGTCTGAGAGTCTTTGTTCTTCCTATTATCTATATAACTATAAACAAAACTGACAACATTCCTAAAAAATTGAAAATGCTTCATACAAAAACTACAATTAGGGGAGCACTATCACTCTACTCATCATCGACTGAATCCACATGAGAAGGGTCCTTCTCAGTAGATCCTGACAAATACGTGTGAAGAATACATGAGATATGATTCTCGAAGCGGCTAAGATGTCCATTTTTTTGCTGCAATTGAAATTTGATCTTTTGAAACTCCTTGGTATAATCCGAGTGCTCATGAGATGACCTATGGATTCTTGTTGGGGATTGCTCCAAGGATTTAGCTAGAAGGATCTCCATCATCCAGTATAAGTGGACCATTTTCTTATATTGGGTGGATCTTCCACGGGTATGTCCAGGGCTAGGAACCAGTGTTTTCCACTTGTCTAAATCAATTTCCAAACTTTCTTGTATATGTTTAAAATCTTCTTACCATTCTGCTATGAGCTGTTTAATTGGGGTTGAATTGCCTGAAAGGTATGCATTGGTTTCTTCCTGGATAATCCTATATGCCGATCAGCTTGAGAAGGGGATGCTTTCCTCTGTTTCCCACAACTGTGAGCTCCTCGACCATTCCTTCCTTTACGAAAGGAACGAACCATTTTGTTGCACCTACAAGTCAAATAATTGACTGTCTCTATATCTGGAGGCCAACCTGAACAAAATATAGGCTCAGGAGCAAAACACTACTGGGGGTCGCTCCAGCCTTAGAAACCCGTGACAGAGACCTTGAACAGGAAGAGACTGAGCCGATGTCTTCCCCAGGATGATCAATCCAGACTAGATCCACAATGAGCAGAGCACACAAACCAACGTACCAAATGCAACGAAGGATGAACTTACCTTCATGACTTGCTTAATGCCTCTACCACTTTCCAGGTCAACATTTAACCCTCGCATGTGCATTGCGACCTTTCCAAGTGTTGCATTCATGTGGATGATGGCCTTAGATTTCCTTGGGATCTGCATTAGACAATAGAAAATGGGCTAGGACATACCCATTGGATCCATCTCACACTCTGATTAGGGAATCATCATCAGTGATTTTGAAATCCTCACTCAGAGAAATTATTAACCATCCTCATTTCTTCCATAGAAATCATGGATCAGAGGATATCCTTCACCATCATCATCTATGCTTTTGAAATCCTCAATTGGAGGAAATTCATAATCATCATTTGTTCTTTTGAAATCCTTACCTAGAGGAAATCCTTCACCATCCTTAGTTGTGCTTTTGAAATTTATTCTTAGAGAAAATCCACCATCATCATGAGTGCCTCTAAACTCTCAATGAGAAAAAATGCATTATCCTCATCTATGCCTCTAAAATTCTTGTTTCAAGGAAATTCTTCATCCTCCCCTTCATCACTGGTTCTTTCATAATCCTTAGGAATAATATTTTCTTTATTAATATGATCAATATCATTACATGTAATTTCATCAAAATCCTCACTAAGTGAAAACTTGACTCTCTATTCATAGTCAAAGCATTACTTTTATATTCATCAATATGAATAAAGTTGTTGTGTGAACAAGATGTTGGTGTTGCAAAAATATAAACTTCACTATCATGCAAATCCATGACCTTTCATAGACTATGTTGAATGATACCAATGATTTCTCTCCCAATGACAATTTATAACTCACATAATGCAAATTTCCCTCCAAAAATATTCTTTAAAAAATTTTCCTCAAAATTTTTTCTTCAAAATTTATTTCAAAATATTCTACTAAAAGTTTCTCTTAAAAATTTCAACCCTTCTTTCAACTCAAATTTTCGACACAAGTTTTCTTTTAATACATTCCTTAAAAATAAAATAAACTTTTGTTTCAATTATTTAACATTAACTAGATAACTAAGTCAAATTTTACAATTTATATTTTATCTTTTTCTTACAATTAACAAAAGTTAATGTGAACCCATAATCTTCGCTATATATTAACTTTCCTTAGTTTTAATTTTAATCCAAATTCAACAAAACCTAAAGTAATCCGACAATCTTTGTTATATATTACCTTTCATCATTTCTATTCCTCACATCACATAAAATCTTGTAGAGCATTTGTTAAAAACCTTGGAGCGATTTATGGAGGAGCTATAAAGGGATCAAGAAGACATTCAACGATAAAATTTAATATTTTAAAAGTTGTTTTATTTCTATTTTTACCATTTAAAAATGAATTTGGGTGATATATGTTGTTTCATTCTATTTTTATGGAAAAAAAAATATTTTTCTTTCACATATATCTTTATCAAAGAACTCATATATATATATGGAAAAACCATAAAAATATCACATTTATAACATTCCTAGGGGAGGACACCAAAAAACCCTATAGTTGTAGGATTTTTATGGAAAAGAAAAACATAATTTTTTAGGACTTTGAAATGGAAAAGCCATTGTAATTTTTTTTTTGTTAAATTTATTTCTTTAAAAGATTCTTATTCTTTTGGAAAAAAACAAAGGAAAAAATAAAATGAAATAAATTTAAAACAATATTAAAATAATGAAATTAAAAATTAGGGAATATAAATTAAAAAAACACAAAAATAAAACAAAAATTTAAAAATAAAAGGAATACAAAAATAATTAAAATTAAAAAAATTAAAAGTAGAAAAATTTAATTAAGAAAATAAAAATAAAAAACAAATTAAAATTTAAAAAAATTAAAAATTTAAGCAAATTTTATATATATATATATATATATATTATATATATATATATATATATATATATTTATTTAGAAAAGTTTAAAAAGAAATGAATTTGCACCACAGCAGGGACTACAGGGCTATGACACAACCAATGCAATGGTTGTCTTGCCATTACACTGGCCATGTCATGGCCCTTTGACCGCAAATTGGCAGAGGGTCAATTCCAGGAATCAACCCTCAGTACAAACAAGAATAGTTTGTGCTCATCTGCATGGAGGGGCATTCACGTAATGGACCCTCCACTGCATCGAGTGCCGAAGGGACACAATATTGCCATTGCAACAGTGGAACCTCACACCAAAATGGCTTTAGCACGATGCTTTGGCACTTGAGGAAACTTGTTTTGGCACTTTGATCCAATTTTCATTAATTTTAATTTTAATTTATTATTATTATTATTTCCCGTAGAAAAATTTTAATTTTTTTTCATATTGAATAAAATTACTTTTTGTAGATGCATGAAGCATATGCAAATGGTTGTTCCTGTAATGACAGGCAGCAACAGAAAATAAAATAAAAAATAAAAAATTAAAATTAAAATATAAATTAAATTAAAAATTAAAAAAAAAAAATAGCAGATGGCTGTTCCTGTAATGACAGGAAGCAATAGAAAGAACGAAAAAGAAAAAAATAAGTTCCAGCAAGCCTAAACTTTTCAGCCCTTCTTCTTCTCCACCCGTTGCCAACCTCTAGTGTCGAGAGTGGGTGTAATAATAGCTAGCTGATTTTCCATTGGGATCAATGGAAGTTCTTTGTCAGATTCCAAGCCCTCTGATCCATGAGTTCGTTTGATGCCGCTTACTTCCATTAGTGGCTCTTGTTGCAGATCTGAAATGTGTGGCCCCAGATGAGTAATTGGGGCATTCTCTTCCTAAGTGTATTTCTGGCTCATTTGAGTATCTGGTTCTGTCTGAATTTTAAATTATTATTATTATTTATTATTATTTTTAATTTTGTTTAATTTACATTTAATTTAATATTTTTAATTTATATTTATTTTCTTATTTATATATATTTTATTTATTAATTTTAAATTAAAATTAATTTTATTATTTTTAAAATTAAATGCGTTTAATTTTAGTTTTTAAATTTTATTAGTTTTTTTTTTTTTTTTCTTACACTTGTTAAGATTTGTAGGGTCAATAAGGTTGATGGAGGTTATTGGTTGGTAAATTTCACCTCGTAATGACAGTCAGGTCTTGTGCTCATATCCGAGAGAGGGCGGTGACTAGTCGTGGGAAATCTCAACCTGGGCCAAGCCTACTCACCTTTAGAAGTCGCACCAGAGCTAGGGTTTATGAGCATTGCATGTAGGATATGGTTCAAATGGTGTTTAGAGGGGGAGGGTTTCCTCTTACAAAAATGTGGTAGCTAATAGAGGAAAAGGTTCTAAGGAAACTTTTAGATTTTTGGTTGATGGGTCGATAGGCACTAGTAAAGGAGTGACAGGGGCGGGTAATCAAGGTGGTAATGGTTAGAGAATAGAAGAGGACAAAGGTACCATAGGTAGCCAATTAGATTAGTAGAAAAAGTCAAAAGTGGCTAATAGGAATGGCCCATGCAAGCCCAAAATGGTGGTAATTCCAACAACATTAATCACAGATCCCCGGACCTAAGACTTCAGGGAACACATGTGATCTTATGTGATCATATGCTATTTTATGGGTCTATGGCCCAAAAAGAAAGCATTGTGTGATTGGATCAAGCACCAACGGAAGCCTCCAGGTGAGATAGAGTTACATTTATGGTCCATAGGTTTCTTTACAATGGTATTTGCAAACCTAGAGGACAAGGATCGAGTATTTGATGAAGGTCTCTATTTCATTGCCTCTGTGGGATTGTACATGTGGCCATGGAAGGATAACTTTACTCCAGAGAAAGATACTTTTACTAATGTTCTGGTCTAGGTCAAGTTATATTCCCTACCCTTAAACTATTGACTACCCTCGACCTTAAAGCTTATAGGAGATACATTAGGGAAGTTTCTCAAGATATCATATGGGGCACTATAAGGAAGATATACATTGTATGCAAATATTTGTGCAGAGATGGATGTGTCAGGTGCGTTACTAGAAGAAATCAAACCAGAATTTCAGGATGAAATTTGGTTGTAGCTTTTCGATTATGAATAAATCCCCTTCAGGTGTAGACATTTCCATGAGCATGGGCACCTAATAAGGAACTATCTCGTGAATATAACTGAGGATCAGGGTAAGAAACAAGGGAATAAGGACACAAAAGGCATTGTAAAGCCAAATACAAGGGGACGTGCCAACAAAATATATCAGCAACGAAATTAAGGAGGGAGAGAGGCATCGAAGAATAGTTTCAGGATCCTTTCAGAGTAGAATCCAGAGGATAATAGTAATGAAGAAAATAAAAATGCAAATCAGGATAAGGACAAAGAGGAAGGAATGATGGAGGCCGCAAACGAACTTGTTAAAAATTTCGAAATGCTAGATCTGGGTGAAGAATTTGAAGGTGATTATGAAATGGTCGCAAGTGAAGTAGGAACATAGGATGTGGATCTATATGAAATAGTGGAAAGGGAAGGGATAAAATTATAGACTATGGTGGAATAATGGAGAAAAAATGGGTTGGAGGCCATCCTAGTATAGCAGAAGGATTGCATCCAATACCTCTACCTGATGCTGGAGGAAGCAAAGCTTTGAGGACATAAAGGACCACATGAACACGTTGTGGAGATGGGTGTCAAGGCATTATAATATTAGACCCTATCAACACTAAGGAAAATGTGAAGGCAAAGAAGAAGGAAGCTGAATAGCGTAGCCCTTCAGAACTTGGGAGCAATGTCGATCAACTTAGGTAAGATGAGAGCTCTAACCTCACAACCTAATCTTCAGAGTTCAAAATGAAAGTTGTAGCATGGAATGCAAGAGGCATCAATAGCCTACGAAAACAAATATTGTTAAATAAAAAGATAAAAATGGAATAGCCAGATCTTGTGTTCCTACAAGAAACAAAATGCTCAATAGAGAAGATTAAGGAAGTAAGTAGGAAATTAGGAAGGGAATTCACATACTTAGAGGTGGAATCTCAAAGTATTTTAGGGGGCTTGGTCTCCTAGTGGAACCCTAAGGTTTTAAGTCTAATAGATGCATAAGGCACCATATTTTTCCTATCTATAGAGACACATATAATAGGAATCCCTCGGTCAATTGTGTTCACAAATGTTTATGGTCACTAGAGGACATATGAGAAATTAATCTTTATCCAAGCCCTTAAGGATCTTAGAGATATAAAATTCCATCTCCTATGGATTATAAAGGGATAATTTAATATGATCACTTCTTTGGCAGAAAAGAAGGGTGGTCAAAGGCTCATTGACATAGATTATGAGACCTTTAAAATGTTCATTGATGAAGCAAATATAATTGATATGGAGACAGGAAATGGAACCTTCACTTGGAGCAACATGTGTAGAGGGGAGAGACGAGTTCCTTCAAGGTTGAATAGATTCCTAATATTAGAGGATTTTCAGATGCAAGGATTGGATATGGGCATCAGTCTTCTCCTGCGGGGGATCAGATAATTGACCTGTGGTGTTAATGATTGCAATGTTGGGTATGCCTGAAAATAAACCATTCAAATTTGAGGAATTATGGATAGATATGCTCCCAATCCAGGGCTCTAAGATGTTTAAATTGTAGACCAGGTTGAAGTTTATTAAAACCTAGCTAAGGTAGTGAAATAAGGCAAAGTTCGGTAACAAAAAGTATTTATTGAAGAAGAATATACGAAAGAAAGAAAGAATGAGGAAACAAAACTTCTGGAGAAATGGGACGAAATATTCCTTCAGGAAGAAATATTATGGAAACAAAAGTCACAACTCATGTGGCTCCAGGAAGGTGAAAATAATACTAAATTATTTCACCTATTGGAAATTAAACACCTAAACTCTAATCAAATCCTTAGGGTTAAGGATGAGACAGGGCAATCTTATGAAGCACACCAAGACATTGAGTAGGTATTAGGCGAGCACTTTCAGAAGATTGTAGAGGAGCTCCTTCTTGATAGATCTAAATCCATTCAGAAGGTAGTAAAGGATTTTCCAATCCTAAATAAGAATCTAAATAAACCAATCTCCATGGAAGAGGTGTTCCAGGCAGTTGATTAGATGCCTAATGGTAAAGAACCATGTCCATATGACTTTACCATAGATTTATTCAAATCCTACTAGGAAATAGTCAAGATATATGTGTTTGAGCTGGTGGATAACTCCTAGGACTCAACTACAATCCTTAAGTCTCTAAACTCTATGTTTCTCTCTCTTATTCCGAAGGAGGAAAAGGAAAGTACCACTAAGAATTTTAAAATGGTAACACTTGGCAATGTGTTATATAAGATTATATCAAAATTCAAAGCCAATCAGATCAAAATGTGACTTCCTATTTTGATCTTAGGAGAACAATTAGGTTTTGTGGAAGGAAGGAAAATTCTAGATAATGTCATTCATGCCCATTCTCTCAATATCCTGGGAAAGGAAAGGATGATAATACAATTTGACCTCTTGAAGGCGTATGATAAGATCAATTGGTAATATATGGAGGTAGTGCTTAGGGAATTTGGGATTGATAATAGATGGATAAATTGGATAATGACCTTGGTCACCTCTCCCAAATTTTTGATTTTTCTAAATGACGCTCCTCCAAAACCCTTTTTTCCCTTTCAAGGGAATACACCAAGGTGACCCTACGTCACCATTCTTGTTTGTCATAGTGACGGAAGTCTTGGGCAAAGAAATTTTCGCAGCTTCCAGGTATGGGGACATTCACGAGACATTAGGGGTCTCCAATTGCATGGAGGGTATCCAGCTACCACACACCAACAATTCATTGACAATACCATGTTCCATGGTTTTCCCATAATGAAGGAAGCTCATTCATGCAAGTATATCGTGGAAAAATTTTTGCAGCAGCCTCATGTATGGAGATAAACCACACCAAATATATGATTTTTATCTTCAACACGAATATTTCTATTTAGATGAATTTTAACAACTATACTAGGCTTTAAAAGGAAATGTCTTCCTTCCAAATATATAAGAATTCCTCTAACTATTCAAACCTAGAAGAAATCAAAATGGGAGAAGGTTTTCTTGAGCTTGGAGGATAGGGTTAAATGATGAAATTTTAGAGCATTAAACTTCGTAGGAAGGATATTCTTTACCAAATCCATTCTAAAAACAATTCTACAATATATGTTATCAATACTCCTTGCTCCCAAAGGGGTTTTGAAAAAATTAGATAAATTCAAAGGAATTTTTTATGGAGAGGAGTCAAGGATAAGAAAAAATGGGCATTGGTGGCTTGGAACACTGTATGTAAACCAAAATATTTGGGGGGCATGGGCCTACAAGATCCAGAGACGGTCAATAGAGTGAGTGGAGCTAAACTTTAGTGGTTATAGCTAAAAGGAGGGTCAACACCATGGGCCCAACTCTGGAGAGAAAAATATGCCTCAAACTGATCTATGTAAGATCTTTTCCATATGTCGGGGTCAATTCAAGGTTTGGTGATATGGAATCTGGCATGGGGAAATAGAGAAATAATATAAAAACATTTCTTTTGGGAGATCATAAATGGAAGGTCAGATTTGTTTTGGGAAGATGTATGGAAACAAAAACCCATTTTAAGAAAGGCAGAGTGCTACCCAATCCAATTATTTACTGAGAGTCATGGCCACAGATAAGTTCACTAGTTTTGGAAACAATGATTGGATGGAAATAAATGGTGAAAGTGGAACCTTAGCCTCTTTTGGGAGCCCATCCAGAATGAAAAAGTGGTCTAGGGTTTAGTAGAGGAATTAAGCAGGAGAATAATCCTCTATAACAATGACCAAGATCAA
>APFE030341387.1:0-11876 GCA_000404065.3 Pinus taeda | reverse complement strand
TTGAATACAAAAGGTAATCATCCTCCACACCCAACATCAACAACACCGCAGAAGATTCAGAGGATTAGAGACTAGAGCTGTTAGATTCCAACATTCATGCTATTATGCTAAACACAATTAAATTTAGTTAATTTTGGATGGTTTTCAGTTTCTCCTCTCAGTAACTGAGTTGCAGTATGAATGAAGTCTTAGCAGCATAGCAGATGCAACATAGAAGATGCAACATTTGACAGGGAGTTGTAATATAGATGCAGTAGTGGCAGTCGCAGTGTCATCGGCAGCAGTACAGTAGCAACAACATCACAATGTTGGTGAAAGAAACATTACGAAAAGGAGGTGCTTTAGAGATAGAGCAACATGCAGTTGGACATCGTTTCTAGAGCACTTTCCTCGCTAAGAGGGAGTGTTAGTTTTTGGTAGCATTGGAACTATTCTAGACTTGAAAATTGGTGCAAAGGCTAAGGAACATGAGTTCTAAATAACCTAGAAACAGTTTGGTAAAATTCCACCGAGATTGTATTTTATTAAAATAATTAATATTTTTAATGGGGTTCCTAAGTCTAAACTTAGGAAAATTAAAATATTAAGGGGTATTAATCAAAGTATGGGTGAGAATGATTTAGAAGGCAGATCAAGTCAAGTTTTAATCTTAGCCATTGATTAGAGACTTAATCTCGGCCGTTGAGGTCTCAACGAGAAAATTATAATAAGGAGGCTTGGGGTTCATTTAGAAACACACGGAGAGAACAAATTGATCTGGAGTTTGATTTCTTAGGCTAGGAAGCTGAGAATTCGACCTGAGAAATCAGTTGCAGCAGAGGGGCAGGGATAGTTCAACAGTACTAACAGAGAGGTAGAGAGAAGATACTAAAGGCAGCAAAGCACTTAAGAGGACTGGCGTTGGGCCAATCTAGGCCCACGTAGGCCTGATGCAGAGCCAGAAGGGCCATCGTAGAAGCAGAAGTTGCCCTCCACGCAAAACGTCAGAACAGCCGGGAAGGTTGACGCAGTAGGCAGAAGAGACAGCGCAGAGCTGATGTAGAGCGTGTAAGGCTGACATAGGGCCAATGCAGAAGTAGCCAAGGTTAGCCATTCTTGTTGTTGGATCAAATTGAATCTGCCAGGTGAAGTGAGGTAAAACTTAATTAGTTTTTATGCCATTGTATTGTCTATATCACTGGATTGTTGGGAGGGCATCCAACATTTGTATTCAGAATTATTACTTAATAATATAGAACCCTCGGAGTTGTTGCACCAGTTTTCCTGCATTGGGTTTTTCCAGGGACTACTTTGTCCAAAAATAATTGTGTCTTATGTATCTTGTTCTTTGCTCAGTTTTCTATTTCATTTAATCAAATATTTAAAGTAGTTTAGGCTACAGAAGTAATTTTCTTCAGTATTCAAAGAATAACTTGATAATGTATATTAAAATCAAGTAGGTGAATTAGATTTAGTTTTTCTGCAGTAGGGGTTCCTTGGGGTAGGAATTTTCACAATCACTGCAACCATCACTGAGCCTTGCATAAGCACATCAGTAAAGGCATATGACCTCTAGAACTAGTGGAATTGATAACCCATTGTTATCGCCATATAAACAAAATGGAGTCGTCAGGTGAAGGAATTGCAAACAATATCAAATGCCTACTCCTTGTTTACTAGCAAAGAGTAGATATAGTCTTGATCGTTCTCCAGGGAAAGATTTCTTCATTACTTCGCTCCCTGATAATGGCACAAAATGTTGTATCTTTTTCTCGAACGAAGTTCTTGGCTGTGAAACTACGTTAAGAAACCAACATGTCCAAACTTTAGGTTCAAGTTGGACCTCGAACCAGAGGGGGCTCCCTCAAGTGTTATGAGGCTCTTTTTAACATTGTTCACTATAACTGGACAAGAGCCTATGAAGCACAATGACCATACCTATGATTTATAGTTGTGGTTGTTGATTACTATATAATATTTGCCCAGAAATAAAACCCTTTATTTTTTAAACTTGATCTAGGTGCCAACATATTATTCCAACAGAATAACATAGCTCAATGGTGCGAGTGACCGAATATTTATGCCACTACTCACTGATGTCTTGACTCAGCACCTTCTCTACTTTAGTGCTCAAAGCAACGCAGTCTTCTACATCCAATTTGTAGATGTTCTTCACCCAAACCTTGATCTGCTTCTCCTGTCCTGAGGCTATATGATGAAGGAAATCCTTTCCCTTGCTAAATATAACATCATAGCCATGGTCCTCCAATGTGGAAACTGAAACCAAATTCTTCTTCAAACCCGAAACATACATGACATCTTTTAATGTGAGAGGAGTACCAGACTCCCTCTAAAAGGTAACAATACTGATGTTGGTCGCGCTATACCTCCCATCATCTCCCATCTCGATGTCCATATGGAGGTCCTTCTTCTCCAAGTCATTGAAGAACTCTTTATTTCCGGTCATATGGAATGAGGCTCCACTATCTAGGTACCACATACTACCCATCACTGATGTCACCATGCAAGCGATGAGGGTGAAATCCAGTTCAAATTATGAAGCAAGAGCTTCACCTGCCGCTCCTCCTAAGGGCTTCTTACCGGCCTTCTTGTGCCGACACTTTGTGGCATAGTGTCCCAACTCATGACAGTGAAAACATTTAATCTTTGACATGTCCTTCTTCTTGCTGCCCTGATTGGAATCTGATTTGGAATGGGATGGATCCCCCCTTCCCTTTCTTCATCTTTCCAGCTAAGGAACAATTCTCCCCTTCATCATACGATGACAAATACTCTAAGAAGAATATGCAATAAACCTAATATCAAATATGTAATGGGAAAACATAATTTATTAAGTAAAATTTCCAACTATTACATTAGAGATGGGGGTTATAATGACCCCTTTCTAAAAACACATTGAAATCCTCCTACCATGGATGTAAAGGCCCAATTCACACAGTAGAGATTCTTTCTATCATTTTCTCTCTCTTTTTAGATTTTAAATCATTATTTTAAATATAAAATAGACATGTTGGAATATTGTTAAACATTAAAGAATTTGATTGTAATTTATGGCTAATGCACGTATGTGAAATACCTATAATCAATCATAATCATTAGCCACCTATTGGAAACTCCCTATTAGAAACTAAATATTCTAATATTTCATTTTATTAGAGGAAAATTTTATTAGAAACTAAATATTTCACTTTATCATAGGAAAGTTTTCTTAGTGTATTTGAGTTTTAACATTGTCAAAAGGTCAGAGGGTTAGAGTGTTTAGATCTTAATTTTTCTCTAAACATTTCCAAGAATAAGGAATGAATTTCTATTTTAATTATAAATTAAGCATAAAAAACATAATACTTTTCATTCTAATTATAAAATAAGCTTGTTTATTACCATAAATATTACAAGAAATAACTATTATTAAACCAAAACTATTAATTAATGGAAGAATACAAAAACACATACCATTATTGAATACCCAAACCAAAAAAACTTAAAATAAATAACTAAAACGGTCCTTTTGGCCTAAATTACGTTTTACTTTGTCTTATTATCTTAATAAAATCAGAAAGAAATGTAAATGTGCTCATTTATAAGGAATGAATAAGGAATTAAGGAATGAAACATTTCCAAGAATAAGAATGAATTTCTATTTTAATTATAAATTAAGCATAAAAAATATAATACTTTTCATTCTAATTATAAACTAAGCTTGCTTATTACCATAAATATTACATGAAATAACTATTATTAAATAGTTAATGGAAGAATACAAAAACACATACCATTATTGAATACCCAAACCAAAAAAACTTGAAATAAATAACTAAAACAGTCCTTTTGGCCTAAATTACGTTTGTCTTATTATCTTAATAAAATTAGAAAGAAATGTAAATGTGCTCATTTATGTGTTTTCTTAAGAAAATATACATTTTTTTAATAGAATCATACAGATTTTTTATAAAGCCGTATTATCATTTCTATAATCAAACTTCTATATATGATTTTTTTTAATATTTTTTAATTTATTTAAATACAACATTTAAACTTATATAGCAATTTCCATAACGGAATGTGATAAAAAAAAGGGTAATTCGTTACTTTTATTTCGTTAAAAGAAGGCATTTCGTCACCAAATGATAAGGAGAAAGAAAGATTTTTTATTAATTGGATGGACTTTCGTTTACTGAATGATTAATTTTATAGACCTTTATTTATTTATTTTAGGGTGTGTTAGATTTTTTATTAATTGGATGGACATTTTACTTTCGTTTATTGAGAGGCAAGGAGAAAGATTTATGGACCTTTTTTATTTATTTTAGGGTGTGTTACATTTTTTTCAATTTATTTTGCCGTAAATTGAAGTAATATTTACTTTAACCTTTTAAGTAATATAGACTTTTAATTGATTTTTATGGAGTGCAGATGCCGTATTCCTTCCCTCGTTTTACGGTAAAAGTAAAACATCATCGTCCAATTTATTCAAACTTCAAATAGAAGAAAGCTTTATTGAAATGTCTCTAACTTCAAATTTTGGCCTTAATTTATGTAACTGCGGTCTTCTTTTCGGAAAATTAACCCACCGGAACATCTCGAAAAGATTCTTGTGATTCTCTTCACTCAATGCAGCAGCAGCTATATAGCTACTACATTACCCAACTCAGAAACCATTCTTTCTGTCACGCAAGAGATGCAGATTACCAGAATGCTTCTCCTCGCCGCCCTTTCTTTCATTCTCTTTCTCAATCCTCCTTTTGTCTTTTCCACAACCATCGCCCATTTCCCTCACCATCCTCCTCGTCTCACCAATGCTTCCGATCAACACGCTCTGCTTGCATTCAAGTCTGCAATCACATATGATCCCTCCCACTCCTTAGCCACGTCTTGGATGTCAAATGTTTCATTCTGCCACTGGACGGGCATCATATGCAGCAGGCGCAGGCAGAGAGTCGTTTCCCTCAATCTTCCAAGCATGGGATTACAAGGTACAATCTCTCCCCTTCTCGCCAATCTCTCCTTTCTTAGAGTACTCAGCCTTCGCAATAACAGTTTCCACGGTCAAATTCCCTATCAATTGGGAACTCTCTCTCGCTTAAAGATGCTTCGCCTGTCTGACAATCAACTCGAGGGTTCCATTCCACCCAGTCTGGGTAGCTGCCGCAGTTTACGGAACTTGACTCTCTCCTTTAACAATCTCACAGGAAACATTCCCCCACAACTATGTGTTCTCCCCAACCTAATAACTATATACTTGGGTATTAACAATTTGACCGGAACAATACCGGACTGCTTGGGAAACATATCCTCTTTGCAGTACCTAGAGTTAGGTAAGAACAACCTTCACGGCAGAGTTCCTTCCGAATTGGGTATGCTAAGCCAGCTCAGCGTTTTTTCTCTTGGAGAGAACCATCTCACGGGACTTATTCCGTCTTCGTTGTCCAACTGCACCAATCTTGAAGTATTGGATATAAATGAAAACCAATTAGTTGGCCACATTCCGTCGGATTTGTGTACCAAGAAGAGCGCCCAGTTAAATGAACTCTTTTTGGGTATTAATCAGCTAACTGGCAGCGTTCCTTCATCCCTCTTCAATTGTACCAAGTTTCAATTAATTGACTTAGGAAACAATCAGCGCAGCGGAATAGTGCCTATGGAGTTGGATAAATTGACACATCTCCGGCAGCTTAACTTGTACGGCAATCACCTGATTAGCGGCAACACCACGACATGCCCCATTCTTACTGCTCTTAGTAACCTTTCCGATCTACAAGTAGTAGAGTTATCTGAGAATAACTTCACTGGGCAATTGCCGTTTTCTATAGGCCACCTCTCTACAAAACTCTACCACTTAGGCTTGGGTAGCAACGAATTAGCTGGAGAGATACCTCCGGCTATAGGAAATTTAAGTAGCTTAACATTCCTTGATTTAGAAAAGAATTCTTTTACCGGGTCAATCCCATCTTCAGTTTCTATGCTTCAGAGGTTGGAGAGGTTATATATGGATTCCAATAATTTACAAGGGAACATCCCAATGGAAATTGGGCAGCTAAAAGGTTTAGGTCTCTTATATATTTCTCGAAATAATTTGTCTGGAAAAATCCCTGATTCTATGGCTAACCTCCAACAATTAAGATATTTAGATCTTAATCATAACCAGTTATCAGGTGACATACCTGCAAGTTTAGGGAAATGTGTGAACTTACTACTGCTAGATCTATCATACAACAAGCTTAGTGGGCACATTCCTGAAGAGCTTGCAGGCTTTGCAAATTTAGCCTTCTATTTCAACTTGTCAAACAATTTATTAAGTGGCCATGTACCTTTAGAACTAGGAAAGTTGGATAAGCTTCAAGCCATAGATATTTCGGCAAATCAAATAACTGGCCACATTCCAAGTATCGTGGGAAGCTGCAAAGAAGTAGCATATCTGAATCTTTCTTTTAATGCACTTGAAGGTCCAATTCCAGTGTCAATCAGTGAACTTCTAAGTCTTCAAGACCTAGATCTCTCCTCCAACAATTTGTCAGGTGGAATACCTATATCACTAGCAAATCTCACAATGCTCCAGCACTTGAATTTTTCTTTTAACAAGTTGTCAGGGGAAGTCCCTAAAGAAGGAGTTTTCAAAAAGATTGGCGCCACAGCATTTATGGGAAATCTTGGTCTATGTGGACCTTGGGTAAATCTACCACCGTGCTATGCTCATAAACATAAAAGTGTTTTGAATCTCAAAAGAGTTATCATACCGGTTGTTGTTGTAGCAATTGTTGTGTTGTGTTTGTTTCTTGCAATATTGTGGAGAAAGAATTGTAGGAGAAATATTCAGAGAGAGACTGGTCCATCATTAAATGTGGGGCATCGAAGAATCTCCTATGCAGAGCTCGTCATTGCAACAAATGAATTTAGTAATGCAAACTTGTTAGGAATTGGTAGTTTTGGAAAAGTGTATAAAGGGATTTTGAATGATAGCACAATGGTTGCTGTCAAGCTTCTCAATCTACAAAATGAAGGGGCTCAAAAGAGTTTTGATAGAGAATGCAAAGTTTTGGGTAGAGTTAGACACCGAAATTTGATTCGGGTCATAACTTGCTATTCAGATCTCCAAATCAAAGCTTTGATATTTCCATTAATGCCAAAAGGAAGCCTAGAAAAGTGGTTATATCCCGATGATGGAGAACAAAGTTGTTTGAATTTGATTCAAAGGTTGAATATAGCAATAGATATCGCCCAAGGCATGACATATCTCCATCATCATTGCTTTGTGTAAGTGATTCATTGTGATTTGAAACCCAATAATGTGTTGTTGGGTGAAGATATGACTGCATATTTAATAGACTTTGGCATTGCTACTATATGTTTTGCAAATAATGAAGATGGAGATCTCACTTCCACAAATGCACTCAAAGGATCTACCGGGTACATTCCTCCAGGTATTATTTAAACTATATCCCATATGAAGCAATCTTATGATTTTCTTATGTTTACTTAACATTTTCAATTAAATTAAAAAACTTAATATGAGGATCTATGAATGCAGAATATGGAGTGGGAGGACAAGTTACAACCAAGGGTGATGTTTATAGCTATGGAATAGTGCTATTGGAAATTCTCACTAGAAAAAAGCCCACCCATGACATGTTTGTGGAAGGAATGAACTTGCAAAAATGGGTGGGTAATAGCTTTCCAAGCCGATTACAAGAAGTGGTGGACATGGGTTTATTAACCAGGACTAGTAGATGCATTGAAGAAGATAAAGATCTCAATTGTCTCAGTGCACTGATAAATGTGGGTTTGCTTTGCACAAATGAATCTCCTCAAGGACGACCTACAATGATGGGCATTTTAGGCACATTGCAAAACATCAAAGACACTTTTTTGAGCACTACTTCCATTCCCAAATTCCAATCAGATCCAACACATTTGTTGGGTAGTACAAGTGCTACTATCAACAACAATTGTGAAGGTGAAAGTTCTTCCACATCTTAGTCTATTGTAACAAAGTAGTGGTTATATGCTTCCTTGTACATAAATGTTGGGTAGTACAAGTGCTACTATCAACAACAATTTGCTTCCTTGTACATAAATGTTGGGTAGTACAAGTGCTACTATCAACAACAATTGTGAAGGTGAAAGTTCTTCCACATCTTAGTCTATTGTAACAAAGTAGTGGTTATATGCTTCCTTGTACATAAATCTTTGTTGTTGATTGTATATAAATGTTTTATAATTGATTGCATGTAAATGTGAACAATACAGTTATATCTACTCATGAGTAGTGTTTTGCAAATGTGTTTATGATTATCATATATTCAATATCATTTACATCTATATGAATGTGTCACACTCTTCTGGTATTAAATACAAGAAGAATTTTGTATTTGTTATATTTTTTAGTTTTTATACCCCTTACGAGTAAGGGTAGAAAAGTCTACCTTTCACTTTTAAACTACGATCTAATTTAAAGGAACAAGAAAAGTTAATTAACACACATCTTTGACAATTCAGACGACCTTTAACCTTAAGTAATCATAGTTCACAAATTCTTTCTTTATTGTCATAACAGCTACCAGGAAAACATATAAATTTTATATCTTTAAATAAATTATAAATCTCATTTCTGGAAAACTTGCAGTGGTGGAGCATGATGTTTCCCTTCTGACTTCCAGAGAGCCTGTGCATCCGTATTAATTGAAGCAATACACATAACATATTTGTGATTTCTCATTATAAACAATATGGGTGAAGCAAGAGGGAAAAATAAGCACAAATGTGAAGCTCGTTGGCTTGCTTGCTTTAGATACTGAAAGAAAAAATAAACACGAATGATGCTAAAGATAGACAAGAGACAAAATGATAATAAATAAACTAGAAATAAAGTAAATAACAGAGTTATATAAATAAAAGGTTTAAAAAAGTTATATCAAAATACCTTATTTATTTTAAAATATATTTAAATAATTTTACAAAGGCTTTGGAAATTAATAATAATAAATAATTAAAAAATTTTAACCTAAATTATAATTTTATTTTTTAAATTTATTATTAATTATAAATAAATTTATATTTCACCAAAAATTAATAATTAAAAATCCAACTCCAATAATAATAATAAATATACATTAAAATATAATTTAATAATTAAAAATAATTAATATATATTAAGTATATAAACATTTAAAAAATATGTACCAAAATTATTAATAAGATGCAAATATTCATTTATTTTAGACTTTCCTTCTTATTAGGTTTTTTCTTTCTTATTTCTTCCCTTCTTTCTTCTTTATAGGGTTCTTATGTTGCTTAGATTCTCAAAAATCTTCTTTATAGGGTTCTAATGTTGCTTAGATTCTCAAAAATAGAAAGAAATTGATGGTGATTTGGTGCCTTAGATCAGGTAGATGATTATTGAAAGGAATAATGTTAGATATAATCTTAATTTATAGCGAGCCAAAAATTTTAAGGGAATAAATGATGGGCAACCAGCTTGAGATACTTCAATAGATATCCATATATCTTCCCTTTATGATGGAGATTCATTCCACTTTAAACCAACTTTGTTACAATCTCCCCTTTACCCTGGAGATTCATTCCACTTTAAACAAGATTTCTTACAATTTATCATGGAGATTCATTCTACTTTAAACAAACTTTGTTACAATCTCCCCTTTACCATTGAGATTCATTCCACTTTAAATAGGCTTTCTTACAATACCATCAGCTAATACCCTTACTATACCACATGCCAAAAAACCATCACTCACATTCATATGACACAGGATCATATGACATTTTAAGAATATTCTAAAATATTCCATAAAGTGAAATCCATACCATCCACCAAATAATCATTGACAATTAAATTAAAATTTTGGAAGCCCTATTTCAAAATAAATATGCCTATCACCATAAATACGAGAAAAAATAAGCACAAATGATCCTAGATGTCAAGTATAAGAGATTTTTTCTGAAGGAAAAATCATATTTTATTCAATCTGAAAAACAAGGAACAAAATTACATTCTATATATGCTCAACAACATTCAATCATATCAGTCTTGCAATACGATAAGAAGAAAGAAACTACTTTGGGGGAATGCATGAAGATGGGTTACTCTTTTGGGAAAAATGTAGCTTTAAAATTTCAAATTTTTTAGAATTGAAGCCCTCAAAATTCATATATGTTGTGAATTTTGATTCGGAGTAGAAAGACATTCATATATGTTGTGAATTTTGATTCGGAGTAGAAAGACAATTTGTAAAGAATTATGTTTTTGTCTTGTTGATGGTGCTAGACTGGCCAACATTCAGGGGATCTCCCCGGTATGAAGCCCCAACTAGACCTTTCACCATTTACGATAGGAGTCCCATTTAGTATGATGGCATTGTTGCAATTATCTTAAACATATGCCTTAGCTCTTGCTTGTTAACACATGAGAGTGGTATACTTAGTCTTCAAACAACAAGGTTCGTGTGCCTGGAGAGTGCTTAGTGTAACTCGTGTTTAAGTTCTTTCACTAAGAGGGAGAGGGTAAAAGTGAGTCTCAAGTAGAAAGGGAATAGTCCCAACTTAGTTAGAAACACACAACACAACAGGACATGTGCATCTTCCGGCAGAGTTGTCCACATGAATGCGATAGTCACAAACACAAAGTGAACAGATAGTACGTACAACACCCAGCAGAATAGTCCACACAAGTGCGACGGTCATTATAAAAAGTTTATAAGGATGAACCTGTCAAGTGTTTGACACAGTAGTCCACTCAGGTGAGACAATGTTAACAACTGATACAACACATTTCCAATAGCATATGCACTAAAACAACCAAAATAGTTCAACTATCTTAGTACAGGTTAAAGAAACATGCATTACAAGCATCCAAAGAATAATGTTACAAATGAATACAATACATGTGTGAAAATGTGCTAGCATGTTAACAGACTTCTTAATTAAGCGAAAGTTCCAAGACACATTCGTACAACATACATCACTAACCCCAATAGTGGGGCGTTGGAGCCATTGCTCGCTCCTCAAAGAAAAGACTACAGACTCTGAAGGCTATGTGGGAGGAGCCAAGTTGAAAAATTATTTTGCAAGCACAAATGAGGGGTATATTTAGCCAAGGGTGAACTTGACCCTTGTGACTCTTTGAATTTCCTAATGAATGTTTGACTTACATGACTCTTCAATTAACATGAATCTTCAACTTCGTATGTGGGTCTCTTGGACTTCCATGTTACATTCCATTGATAACAACAATATGGCCCACAATAGTGATGTGGCTGAGACGACTCATGACATGACTCGACATGACAATACTGGTTTGTTCATGTTGATGGTGGTGTCCATGTCGAGTTGTAGTGCTGTTGAATGATGAGTGTTCACTTAGTGTATCATAGCTTCACCTCTGCATGAAAAGGTGTGTGGATCCTTTGATGGTATTGGAGTTCGCTTGATGTTGCATGTGCATGTATCCCCTTCGCTGGTACTTGGCATGCTTCATGTGTTCATCCATTCGCGAACAAGTCTCCTAGCATGTGCTCCTTGTTCATCCCATTCATCGTCGGGCAATGTCTCATCCATGTACTTGTATCTGCAATCACTCATGATGAGACGACATCAAATCCAGAAATCCCATAGTCTACCATGATGCATCATCTTTCGCTTTCGAGAGGAGGTGACCAGGAGAGAGGACAAGGCTTTTGAAACTACGAAGAGAAAATATCATGCCGGGATGTGAGGCTTCGGGACACTGTCGGGAAAACTGTGCAGAGGTCACTAAGAGGTTGGGTTGAGCAATCTGGCAAAGGAGTGACATCTGCGGAATCTAGCTCAGCTGGGAGGCAGAACTACGCAATTTTTTCAAGGAAGGCAGTGCAGGTAGCAGGAGG
>APFE030341386.1:0-10829 GCA_000404065.3 Pinus taeda | reverse complement strand
GCAAAGACATATAAGGAAGACTCTTTGAGTGATGTGATTGAGAGGGTTGCATGAATGAACCTTGGTGAAACCCTGTCTCAATAAATGGATCAACTTGGAACATCTCATCAAGTTCCCCAAAAATGGCTCGTTAAAACAGTTGAAAGTGTTCATCTAATAAGATTTGAGAGATATGAACTAGAGGTTCCACTAGACAAGAAGGAGGTGATGTATATAATTCTAATTCAATTGACGTAGATGATACGCATGTTTCATATGATAGTGAAATTAATTTATCTACTAATTTTGAAAAAAAATAGTTTAAAAGAGTCACTTATCATTATTAATGGAAATAAACAATGCAAAAGAAGCATGATGCACTCATAAAGAATGGGATAGGGAAGTTTATGGACCCTCTATTTAAAACCAAATTGATTAGCTACAAGTCAATCTACAAGAACAAGTACAAATAAGATGACTCTCCTGACAAAAATAAAACAAGGCTCATGGAAAACGATTTTTCACGTACAACAGTGTTGATTATGAAGGAACATTTCCCCCCACTAGCAAAATGGGCCTCCTTCTATACTCTTTTTACCATGGAAGCATAAAATAGATGGAAAGTTCATCAAATGGATGTGGAGACTGCTTTATTGAGGAGACTTGAAAGATAATGTCTTTGTGGTTAATCTAGAAGGTTATGTTCTAAAGGGAAAATAATAGAAAGTATGTAAACTCATCACATCCATATATCGATTAAAATAAGAATTCCAAGATTGATTTGAAAATTTAACTAACGTTTTTTGAAATTGAATTTCCAACACTTAAATCTTGATGATGCAACTCCTTTTGTAAAGAAATTTCGAAATTGTTTTGTATATATTGTGGTATATGTGGATGATATGTTGATAACAAGGATCAATGAAAAATGAATTAAATCCATAAAGAAAGAGTTGAAGGTATCTCAAATGATGGATTTGGGACACCTTAATTACCACTTAGGAATTAAAGTGACTGAAAATCAAAAGTATATACTCTTCTCCCAAAATAAGTACATTGGAGAACTGTAGAATAAGTTTCACATGGTTGGATGTGACCCTCTATCAACTTTAATGGACTAGAACATGAAGCTCACATGAAAACAAGGAAATGAATTTTAGGATGCAACCAAGTGCATATGACTTGTGAGAATTCTTATTTACATCATTACTACCAAACCATATATTTTAGTTGATGTTAGAAAATTTTATAGATTTATGCAAAAATATTATGTGGGAAATTTTGCTAGTACAAAAAGAGCTTTGAGTAACTTGAAAGGATGTCCACACCTTGGACTCAAATATTCATGGGTGGATTACTTCTCTTTGATTGGATATTTTGATCCAAGATTTGGTGGAGATAAAGAAAATGGAGTGTGGAGTACTTCTCTTTTATTGGATATTTTGATCCAGGATTTGATGGAGATAAAGAAACTGGAGTGTTGATTTTAGAATACCTCACGAGTCCTAGATTAAAAATTTTCTCTTGGAAGTCATAGAAACAATTAGTTCCAACAAAGCGAATGATAGAGGTAGAGTATGCACTAGTTGAATAAGAAACAAAGTAGATTGTGTGGCTCAAGAAAATACTTGAAGATTTGCAAGAGAAGAAAATGAATTCTACTTCTCTTTTGGTTGAAAATTCCTTTGCAATCAAGATTTCCAAAAATACCAAATTCCATGATTGAACCAAACACGTCAACACCAAGAAACATTTGATTCAATATAATTCATAGCTTATTAAAACTTGTGTTATGATAAGATTTATGATTATGAGTTCTCATCATTTGCACATAGTCAAGAAAATTTTGAACCTCTACTTCAAGTGCATGTGCCAATTTGTAGTGGAGGCCCAAGATGATCCAAAAGCAAACATTTCCATTCTCTTCATTGTCTATCTTCAAAGCATGTGTGGCTAGCTTCAACATATTCTACACAAATGAACTAGCTACCTTGTTGTAAAACAACCTTCTTAGAATCTTTATAGTAACATTCCATAACTTGTGTTCAACGTTGTTCATTTGTTTGGGCCTCATGATGTACACTAGAATTCTAATACAGATTACCAAACCACTTTTAGGAAACTTGGGTTTCTTGGAAGTGGACACGATCACAAAATGTCTTTCACCTCCTTGGCCATTTCTTTGACAAACTCATATATCTCTTGCATAGCTGCATTTAGATGTTAAGGTAAAAATAAACCACAATTGAGATTGAAAGAGAAAGGGAAAAAAATATAAACTAAACCTTTAAGGAATACACAAGTTTGGCTCCAATAACCTACAAAGATTTTTCTTGAGGTTCTGAATACAAGTCATTTTATTCAAGTGAATGATATTCTATGTAATCTTTTTATTTTTTGCACAACAAAATAAAGATGCAAATTTATGGGTTTTGCAATTCCCTTGATGGTCACTGATTTCTTTATCGCAAAATTTATCGCTCGCTCTTGATATTGGGTTGTCAGGTATGGAAAACACAAATAAATATTCTATTGTTACCTACTAGTATATATTATAAATATATATATATATATATAAATATAGTGGTGGTGGTATAATGGGTAGGGATTTTGTGCATTTCCAAAAACAGATATATATATATATATATATATATTTCATTCACATGTTGTAAGTGGATTCTTAATTGAATTTACATATGAACTTCCACCAAAATAGACTTTGTTAACTTAAGAACATAATTTACAGTTGTGATAATTGTAATTATAAGTATTTATATTTTTACAATCCAAAATCTTCACTTCTTCATTTTTTACATTGGTAATCCCCCTTTCAACAAAATTTATGTAGTGTTATTTATAATTCCTTCACTTTACTCTTGATTTGTCTATCAACACTAACCGTTTCTAAAAGAAATTGCTTACTTTTTCTAATGGCAGGAACCTTAATTCAATGATACTTCGCCTATTTAATATTTTTATAGTACCAAAGACCTCTCTTTGTTATGCGTCAATCCAACCCCAAGATCCATGTTATGCAACCAGCTCACAAAATAGAAGAAGAGATAGATAAATGACTTCAAAATAAGCCTCTTTGAGGGGGAAACCTCCTTTACATTATAAAAATGAACATTTCTTCGATGATACAAATGAAAAAACCTCCTTTCTATATATAGGAGTTTAAGGGGTCACAATATAATCAGAACCGACATAACAATAATAATATAAGGTCACAACAATAACAATAGTGGGCTTCTATGGGGCACAATAATAACAATATGGGGACTACATGGATACAACAACACATTAAGGGGGTTGAACTAATAAAAATAAGGGGTTACACTAGTAGTATAGGGACCTAACATGCCCCTCTCCTTCATAAAGTGTTTTCCTCAATGCTTGAGTAGTTTTGGATGCTTCTGTATAAAATTCTCATCCTCCCATGCAGAATATTCAACTGTGTGGCGCTTCCACTTGATGAGATACTTTGAAATTGATCGATTTCGTCGCTGTCAGGTTCTTATTTCCATGACTGCTTCAGGTTCCAGTATGATTTTGCCTTCCTCGTCAAGTTTTGACAATATTGTTTGAATTGGGAGCTTGTCACCTATAACGTTCTTTAAGCATGAAACATGGAAAACATGGAACACTTGGGAAGATACATGAAACTCCAATTTGTATGTGATTGTACCAATCTTTTGCAACATATTGTAAGAACCATAGTAGTTTGGTGATAATTTATTGTCCTTCCTATCTTGCTTGAGGAACATTTGTTTGTATTGTTATAGCTGTAGAAATACCCAGTTGCCTACATAAAAAATTATTTTGGTGCGAGGTTGATTTTCCTGTTGTTTAATTTGATTTTGTACCAAAGTTAGGTTATCCTATAAGAGTTGTATAAGTTGTTGTTGATACTTGATGTGATCTTCCACTTCTTGAACCTTGGAATGATTGTCCAAGATTTTTTGAAGATCTCGAGAAATAGATGATTTTATTTTTTGAACTAGTAATGAACATATTATGCCACATTGTTCTTTCCTTAGAATATTTTTCATGCTATTAGAGTTAGATATCTTTCCTATTTTCCATCAGATACCCCTTAAGTCAATTTCCTTTCCTTCCCAAAAAAAATTCAGCAAACGTTGTTGAAAATTGAAAGCTCTCGTCGCCAAAGATTGTAACCATTGGACTCCTAGTACAACATCAATGCCACCCATTGGAATGGAAAGAATTGGATTATTCATGACATATTCTCCCATTGATAACTTTACATTATGGCACTTTCCAAAGACATTTATGGTTTCTCTATTTGAAACCATTACATGACACTCTGGTGCTTCATATATGAAGAAATTCAATTCATTGGCTATATTACAATGAATAAAATTATGGGTACTACCCAAATCAATCTACACTATTACCCTTTTCTTCTTGTTATGTACTTCTATCTTGAGAGTTTGAGGAGTGATAATTCATGTCAATGCATTACAAGATATGGTCAGATTCATTTCTTATTTCTTTGGGGTTGGTTCCTGGTGTATATCCTCTTCTTTCGACATTTCTTGTTCGTTTTCTTCCTCCTCTTCACAATCTATGTAAAATAATTTCTTCTTATTACACTTATAAAATTTAGTGTATTTTCTATCACAATTGTAACCAAGCCCTTTTTCTCTTTTTTCTTCCAATTATTGTGGTGTTAACCTTATAGGTTGTGGAAGGCTAGGAGCAACAATACTTCCATATTTATAGTTGTGAGTGGTAGGATTCCTTGTTGCCATAATTTTTCTTTCATTTTTTCTTACTAAGATGAATGCCTTCTCCAATGAATTGGGTTCCCAAAGACAAACTTGATGTTGAATGTTATCCTTGAAAGTACCAATAAAGACATCAATTCTCTTCTTCTCTAGAATATCATTTACCCTTATATTAAATTTTTTGAAGTCCTCAATGTGTTTTGCCATTGAACCCTTTTGTTTGAGACTTATCAATTGGCTAAAGAAGGTGTTGTTATTTGTATCACAATAATGTGCTATCATTTCCTCTGTGAAAATTGACCATGTGACAAGTGGTTTACGACAACAAAACCCTCTACACCATAAAAACTGATTCAATTCTAAATATAAATATGTAATATGTACCTTTTTTAATAGTTGCACATCATGTATACCAAAATATTTCTCCATCTGTAGTATCCATGTTACCAGATCCTTACCATCAAACTTCCTCATATCTCCTTTTCCTGTTCTTAGAATCTCGATCTTCAAATGATTGTAACCTTGTAATTTTGGATCACCAATTTCTGAAATTTCATCTTGTCATATCCCTTCATGTCCTCTTTCCAACCCCATAGGTCTTACCGATATTAGATTCTTCAAGAGAGAGTTATGCCCAATCTCCCATGATGACCTAATTATAGAGTCACTTAGTAGAGCGATCTTTTCTGAAGTGCCAAGTGTCATTGTTTCACCCTGAGGCCCTAAAAACAATACCCAACATAAACTTCATTCTCTTTCTTTCATTTTTTATGAAATTTTAATCCGATGCTCAGAGACCAAGTTACAATGATTTTCCCAAGGTCACATGTTTGAGATCGAATTCTAGAGCCTACAAAAATCCTAAATTCCTCAGATCATATCTCTGAGCATATAGGGATACAAGATTTTAAATTAGTACATGAGGTTCATCAAGATTTTGGTACAAACCAATTTTATTTTGAACTTATAAAACTTCGTATAAAAATATTTATAGTGAAAATGGAATGATGACCTGTTTGAAATAGCGAAACCATAGAATCCAATGCCCTGAAACCAAATGTTATGCAACTAGCTCACAAAATAGAAGAATAGATAAATAAACGACTTCAAAATAAGCCTCTTTGAGGGGGAAATCTCATTTACATTACACAAATGAACAATTCTTTGATGATACAAATGACAAGACATCATTTCTATATGTAGGAGTCTAAGGGGTCACAATATAATCAGAGCTAACATAACAATAATAATTTAAAGGCACAACAATAACAATAGTGAGGTTCTATGGGGCACAATAATAACAATATGAGGACTACATGGGTACAACAATACAATAAAGGGGTTGAACTAATAAAAATAAGGGGCTACAGTAGTAGTATATGGACCTAACAATCCATGACACATATCTTAGCTTCCTTGATATCTTGGAGTAATGTTCTTGATTTCTTGATAGATTCTTAAGCAAAAAATGGAGCAAATAAAGTGTTCATGTTGTTTCCATCAAACTTTTGTGTTTAGGACTATACTCTAACATCTATTCTAAGAAACATTTTTGCATGATTTAAGAGACAAAACAGATAATCAACATGCTCAATAAGAATAATGGTCTTGATGGTCTTAATAAAAAATTTCTTTCGATTCTTATTTGTATGAATCTAATAAAGCTCCCAAACATAGTGATGCAGGAGCATTGGGACGGGCCAGCAATGTGGGAAATTTCCCACATGTTGTGGCTTGACAAATTGGATTTCATTTGCTGTTGATTTTAGTATTACTATGAGAGTCGATTTCATAATTAGTTTGTTATTGTAATAAGTAAAATCTCTCCATTTAGCGATAAGATTTGTTAGGCGCATCAAAATATTTCTGTTGGAATAAATTTATGGAAGATTACCTTATCTATCTGTTAGAGTAATTAGTGGAAAATATATAGACAAATTGTAACCAGCGAGGGGATTTAGCGTAGAAGAACTGGCCATGGAATCCACAACAACATTGAAACAAATCCTTACCGCCACTCATATTCGGTAATTATTATAACAGAAGCTAAAGAAGGGGCGATTCTGGTGGCAATTATTTGTAAACTGAAGATCTCTGACAGTTAATACCTTGGAGTGTATCAACACCAATTCCTCGTGGGCAATCTTGATTCAGATCGCATGAAATCTGGTAAATTGTTATATATATATGTGTTATATATTTGTTTTGACCGCCGGTTGTGGCAAATATAGCTGTGTTGGACTGGAATATCGGTCAATCATCGAACCTGTATTAATGAGCTGGAAGAAGGTGAATGGGGGGTGAAATCAAAAAATCCAACTCAGATATGGCGGGGAGACGCGTATTCATGGGAAAAATTGCGGTCAAGGGGGAATGGGAAGAGACCGGCAATACTTTGTTAAAAGAAAACAGTAATCTATAATCTGCATTCGGTGATGAAATGTAGAAGGAATTCTACATATTAAAGGTGCATTATGTAATTGTATGTTATAGTCTGGAATTGGCTCGTAGGTCGATAGATAGTGATATTTTTTTAATGATTATATACCGAAGTTTTTA
Source organism: Pinus taeda (assembly GCA_000404065.3). NCBI lineage: Eukaryota > Viridiplantae > Streptophyta > Pinopsida > Pinales > Pinaceae > Pinus > Pinus taeda. The sequence continues at coordinate 3,540 of APFE030341386.1, read as the reverse complement.
TCTACCTGACGCTGTTTTAAACCAGCGTTTTTAGTTATTCTTTTATTCAGATAATCATGTCTGTCAAATAAGGACCTGCGCTTTCAAATACTAAATGGACATAAATGTTTTTTTACTTTATTTAATACAAGTGGTTGTTATCTATTATGCGTGGGTAAAAGAATGTGATGTGCTGCACCAGTATGAAACAAGGAAGAATCTAGCTTTATGTTTAAAAGAAACAGAGTTTCTATTTTGGTAGTTCGGCATTTTCGAAGTAAAGCATATTGATATGTATGTATACTAAGATCTGTTGCTTACAGATTGAGCTCAGAGTTTCAGGTACATTATTTTTGGTATCAGAGCCAAAAGATACAGGTGGTTTCAGCCAAGATGCCGCCAAGGTGAGGAATTGGTCGAGGAAGACCAAAACCAAATGCAGTCCTGATAGAAGAAGTGCGGAGACTACGTGAACGAATGGAGACAATGGAAACAGCTCAGAGAAGAGCACCTGGTGAGAGAACTGAGAGTTCTTCAGAAGAATCTGATGAAGAGGTCGAAGCAGGAGAAGAAAATGAAACTGCCAAAGTCCTCAAGATGCTGGCAAAAGTTGGAAGCAAACCCAAGATAGAAATTCCTATGTATGAAGGGAGATTGAATGCAGAAGAGCTCATGGATTGGATTAGATCCATAGATCAATATTTCGATTATGAAGAGGTTGAGGAGAATAAGAGGGTGAAGTTTTCAGTCACTAGACTGAAGGGCCATGCAGCCATCTGGTGGGACGAGTTAGAGACATCAAGAACGCGAAAGGGGAAATATAAGATCAAGCAGTGGGATAAAATGGTAAGCAAACTGAAAGCCAAGTTTTTGCCTAAAGACTATCATTTCAATATTTTCAAGTAGATGCAAAATTTGAAGCAGAAAGGAATTTCTGTTAAAGAATATACTGAAGAATTTTACAGGTTAAGCATCAGAAAAGGGCATGTAGAAGATGATCTGGAGAAAGTAGCTAGATATGTTAATGGGCTAAGCTATGAGATCCAAGACGAGATTAGCCTGTTAAGTTTGAAAACTGTTGAAGATGCCTATCAAGCAAGTTTGAAAGCAGAGGAGAAATAATTGCGGAAACAGAGTCAAAGAAACAGAGGAAAGAGCTCAGCAAGAGGTAGAGGATCAGTCAGATCCAGAGGAACACATCATCAGTTTGAAGCAGGAAGTTCAAGCAGCAGATCACCACAGATGGGTAACTCTAGTAGAGGGAGATTCGCGCCCAGAGGAAGAGGGTGGGGAAGAGATGTTAGGTGTTATACCTGTGGAGAATGGGGACATATGTTGCGGGACTCTACTCATAACAAATCAGCAAGCCAGAGGGGTGAAAATGTGGCTGAGGCAAAGCCAGAACCACCTCGACTTGTAGAGAAGGAAGCACCACCGGAGGAAGGTGAATCATTGCTGCTTAGAAGGAATTTGTTGAGATCAGAAAAGGAGATTGGAGAACCTACGCAAAGAAAAAATTTGTTAAGAACTACATGCAAATCGAAGGGTAAGTGTTGTAAGGTTATAATTGATAGTGGGAGTACTGATAATCTTTTGTCTACAGAAATGGTCGAAAAGCTTGGGTTAGCAAAGAGAGCACATCTTGTACCTTACAAAGTATCTTGGCTTCAGAAGGGTCATCAAGTCATCGTGACAGAACAGTGTAATGTGGAAATGCAGATTGGTACATACAGAGATGTGATTTTATGTGACATAATGCCCATGGATGTATGTCACCTGTTATTGGGGAGACCATGGCAATTTGACCGAAAGGCGATTCATGATGGAAGAAGAAATACATACACCATAGAAAAGGATGGAGTTAAGCATACGTTGCTGCCAGTGAAGAATGATGCTGATAAAGAGCTGCCTGAAAATAATATTATGCTGATCAGTGGCAAAGAATTTCTACAAGAGGTGGATAAAAGCGCAGAGATGCATTTCGCTATCGTGGGAAGGCCAAAGGTAATTTTAACCTCCACAAATTTACATGATTTGCCTGAAGAAATTCAATCTGTGTTAAATAGTTACATGGATATCATTGTGGATGAATTGCCAAATGAATTACCACCGATTAGAAGTATAAGTCACCATATCAAATTAATACCAGGAGCAAGTCTACCTAATAAAGCTGCATATAGACTAACTCCTCAGGAAAATGCATAAGTTGCAAGACAGGTTCAAGAACTGATGGACAAGGGGCTGATTCGAGAAAGTCTGAGTCCGTGTGTTGTGCCAACGGTACTTAGTACGAAAAAGGGAGGAGAATGGCGCATGTGCACCGATTCCAGAGCTATCAACAAGATAACAGTCAGGTATAGATTTCCTTTGCCTAGGATGGATGCTTTAATGGATTGTTTAAGTGGATCCAGGTACTTTACTAAGATAGATCTGAAAAGCAGGTATCATCAGATCAAAATTCGGGAAGGCGATGAGTGGAAAACCGCTTTCAAAATCTACAGTGGATTGTATGAGTGGTTAGTGATGCCTTTTGGGCTCACTAATGCGCCCAGCACATTCATGAGACTAATGAATGAGGTTCTAAAAGAATACACAGGTAAATTTGTTGTTGTTTACCTTGATGATATCCTAGTTTTCAGCAAAAGTAAAGAGGAGCATTTGGAACACTTGAAGTTAGTTTTGAAAACTCTGTAGAAAGAGAAACTACTAATCAATCTGAAGAAATGTAGTTTCATGAAAGAGGAGCTGGTATATTGGGATTTGTGATTTCCAAAGGCGGTTTGAAAATGGATCCGGAAAAGGTAGAAGAAATCAAAAACTGGCATACTCCCAGGAGTGTCTTTGAGGTAAGAAGTTTCCATGGACTTGCTAGTTTCTATCGAAAATTTATAAAGGGATTTAGTCAAGTTTGTGCACCAATCCTTGAGACAATCAAGGAGGTCAATCAACCATTGCGATGGATAGAAGCAACTGATAGGAATTTTAATTTGTTGAAAAGAAAGATAACAAAAAAGCCTATTCTAGCCTTACCAAATTTCGAGAAAGTCTTTCAAGTGGAAACCGATGCAAGTGGAGAAGTAGTTGGTGCGGTGCTAAGCCAAGAGCAAAAGCCGATAACATATTTCAGCAAGAAGTTAAATGATGCAAAGAAAAAATATTCTTCTTATGATAAAGAATTTTATGCTATTGTTGAGGCATTAAAAAAGTGGAGGCATTACTTGCTACCAAAGGAGTTCATCTTATATTCAGACAACCATGCTTTGCAGTTTATTAATAATCAGCCAAAGCTAAATCAGAAGCACACCCAGTGGGTGGAATTTCTGCAAAGTTTCACTTTTATAATAAAGCATAAAAGTGGTAAGTATAACAAAGTGGCAGATGCATTGAGCAGAGTAAGTTTCCTTTTGCAAGAATTTAAAGTGGGTGTTGTAGGTTTTGATGAAATGATAGAAATGTACAAGGATGATGAGGATTTTAAAGACGTCTACACAACAGTGCAGAATCCGGTGAGAAATAACAGAAGTCAATGGATGGATTACCTTGTTCAAGGAGGCCTGTTAT
>APFE030341384.1:107456-136748 GCA_000404065.3 Pinus taeda | reverse complement strand
TGCTCTTTGCTCTTTGATCAAAAGAAATCTGATTGCTCTATCCCTAAGTAGTTAGGATTTTCATCATTAAATTGAATGGAAAGAATGCTTATCATGATAGTTGCATTCCTAGGAATTTCAGAATACATCACGTGGTTAACTTAAAAGGAAAATTCCTAACTAAGATCAACTTAAAATAAACATCAATTTACCTAATGGAGCATTGTCATTAACAAGAATATTTAGTGGTTCTAGGCTAGAGACGTGTTCTGGCATCGTAAAACAAAGCAGTTGCCGCTAACTTGCCCGTAATACATCCCGAGTGTGATACCTCATTCCACGTACATGAGTATATCATAGCTCGTCCACGTACCTTCAGGTATATAGGGCAGTGTTACAGTACGTAAAGTATATGGGAATGCTCTCACTGTGCAGTTTTGTATTAGGCAGCGCTTGTACAGACTGGGCCTCCATGTACTTACGGGTATATATGGGAGGACAACTCTAAGTTGCTATCCATCCTTAAGTAACCGAGTCGGCTACCTTGTAAACTGTGATACACCGAACACAACATTCGGGGAGATTGCTTGCCTGTACTTCTTGGTTTGATAGGAGGTATTTTGCAGTTCACAGTTGCTTGGTAAACCTTTTGCCTAGTACACCCCTTTTTTTATTTCTTTTTTGATAATAAAATTAATCAGAAATCATGGAGGAACATCAACCCATACCTCATCGTTCGCAGAGAACAGTGAGCAAACCTCCTTTGCCTCCTGAAGTGACACCAATTCGGGAAAAACAGTCTCACTTAACTGAGTCTAGTACATCAAAAACTCCTAGTTCTTCATCTAAGTTACTTGAATCATCTATTTCGGTAAGTACAAACTCCAGTTACTCCAACTATTTTTGGTACATCTGTTCCTTAAGAAGAAGTTTCACAATTACCTGAGAACATTAACACTGATCCTAGTGAAACAGTAACTGAAGTTGTTCAACAACAAGTTGATCCTCAACTTGAAATCGCTTAACAAGAAAGTACTTCTGAACTTGAATCAGTTCAACTAGAAGTCAATCCAGAATCTATCCCAGTTCAAACAGAAGTTACGTATGAACTTGAAGTTGTTCAGGAACCTCTTTTTGAAACTGTTGTTCATTTACCCGAACATCTAGACTTCGAATTTGAACATTCAGAAGTTGTTACTTTACCGGAAGACGACCAACTGGTTACCCCTCAGACATCAATAACTATTGAAACTTCAACTTCATCAACACCAGAAATATTTTACGGACCTTACGATGAAGTTCTTCCACCAGGTTTAAATGCTATAGAGGAGGAATTGGAAGAAGATTCCACACCTGGAACCTCGTTTCACTTTGGAATTGGGCTTTATCTTTACCTTAATACTCCTGATTTATTTGCTTCATTTGATCCTGCTTCTTTTCAAGTACCCGTCGAATCTTTAGGACAAATTTTGGGTCAGTTAACTATGGCTGAACAACCGTCAACATCTCAGGCTGTATCATCTGATGCAGCTGCAACAAAATCTTTTGTTGTAACCTCTTCAATGTTTTCTATCACACCTGAGTCGCACCTGTATGGTGAATTGTCCGTCCCGGTTGGTTACCAATCATTGTCTAGAACCCACTCAGGGGTTGCTTCTACACCATGGTCATCACCCATGTCCTCAACCAGATTTCTACCTAGTTCTTCTCTAATGGGAACTCAACAGTTTGATCCTGCATATCATTATCAAGCTGGACAATCTGGTCAACAAAGACCTATGTATCCGTTAAATACTGGATTGCCACCATATGGAGAGCAATATGCTTTTTCACCGTTTCCTCCTTATTCCTGGGGACTACCATATGGTAATATCCTACAATATTCAGGTCAATATAGAATTAGAGTTTGTTAATGGCAACCAACAATGCCAGTTCAACCAAGGCTTGTGTATCCAACACAACCAATGCAAACTGTGTCAACTATTCCCACTACACCTGTTGTTACTACTTTACCACAGTCAAAGTTCAAACTGTTGTATCTCAACCGGTTCAAATTGATCCTTCTACCTTGCAATCACAAGTTTCATGTCAAGAAGTTCAAGTTCCTCAAGTTGTTGTACAACAACCACTTGTTTCTGGAGTTCAACAACAACCTCAGTTTAGTATACCCTTATCTAGACTAACCCAAGCTTACACTTGTATAGTTTATTCACAACTTGGCCAACCTTTCATTGTTGGACAACAACAACTATCAAATTAACAACAATTGTACCAACAACAACAACAGTTGATTCAACAACCATGGCAGCCTCAATTTCAACAACCCTAATTCCAGCAATTCCAACCCCAGTTTGGACTTGTTCCACAAGCTCAACTTGGTTTTGGTCAATGTCAAGCTTACTAAGGTTCCGACCAACAAGGATTTGCAATTTATGGACAACCACACATTCAAACTGGTTATCAAGAGCCACCTTATACTGGTTTTGTTCAACAACCATACCAAGGTTACCAAATGCGGATGCCCTATGTCAGTATGCAAAGACCTATTGATCAGGCAATTCCATCATGTCTCAAGTATGCTCAACCTAACTTGAATCGACAGTTGCCGTTTGTAGCAACTCTAAAATTACCAGATTTAAATCGGCTCACTAATGATCCCATCTTATATGCACCCTGGTGGCTGGTAATTTCGCATAAGTTACCATCTGACATTCCGAAATTTAACGAAAATCCTCGAGAAGACCCATCAAATCATGTTATAACCTTTCATTTATGGTGTAACTTCACTAAACTCCTTAAATGACGATTCGGTCAGACTTCATCTTTTCCAAAGAACACTTATTGGTCCAACTGCTAAGTGGTACATTGAATTACCGAGAGCTTCTTTCGATAATTTCACCACTTTAGCCACTACTTTTTTGACCCACTTCCAGTTACCTATCAGACACGAGACTGGAACGGAACTCCTAACCAACTTTAAACAGACTACTACTACCCATATATCAAATCATATTCATGAGTGGCGATGTCATCATCGAATGGTTAAGACATATGTTCCCGATTAGCTTTTAGCTGAGTGGTTCATAAAATCCTTGTTGTCATCAATCACCGAGGATGTGGCAAAAGGTGGAGTTGACACAGAAGAACAAGTCATTGCTCATGCCCAATACTTGAATTTGATTTACACACAATCTGACACGCTTTATGATAAAGTTCCCAATGCACCTTGACTAGCTTTCATTGTTCCCCCTCCTCCACAATTGAGTAAGGACTCTCATGCCGGCGATGGTGTGATCAGTTCATCAAGCACACAAACAACAGGGAGACCATTTGGTCAAACTCTTGCTGTTTCTAATCAAACTACCAATGCATCAGAAAATACTCTTGCCTTCGAGATTAATGCTATCTCATCTGACAAAGGTAAAAATCCAAAGCAACCAGGGAGTAAGAAAAAGGGGAAAAAAAAGAAACAAAAAAATTCCCCTCTAAAGAAATCATCTGATTCCTCTACCTCGGCAAGGAAACCTCATTATCCATGTTTGATATGTAATTACAAGCATTTTATAGGAGATTGCCCACATCGCTTTGAGGTCTCTAAACTTTTAAAGACTTCAAACACATCGGTAGTGTTGATTGATCCATTTCCAATCCCATAGACACATTTGATTGCAACAGACCATGCTTCCACATCCCAAGTACTCATGTTATCCATCACAAAGCCACAAAATGATGTTTTGGTGTCAACAAGAAACAAAGATTATGGAAATTCGTCGTCGTTGAATAATCAAGCCACTGATCAACCTAATCCTTCAACTTCAACTTCATCTGAAGTTGTTCCACCCATTGTACTTGAATTGACAATAAAACCACTAAAGGGAGTTGTGCACAAATTGAAATTCAACCCATGGGCTCGAGTAGCTCAAAATAATAACATAGTGGAAGATCTTGCTCAATCACCTTCTGCTATGTCGACACTCGAGGTGTTGCAAAACTGTCCCTCCCAAAAGCAGGCTTTAGTGTCAGCAATAGGCGAACTAGATCCTATGGATTCAAATCTTGTGGTTTTTAACCATGCGGGATATTCACCACAGTTACCGGCGCAATTAGCTTTCCTAATCTAATTTAAAGCTGTCAATAAGAATGTTCATCGAACTATTATTGATGAGGGGGTATCTACTTGCATTATGTCCATGAGCTGCTGGAAAACACTTGGTTCACCGCCGTTGTCACGATCACTAACTATGTTGAAAGCTTTTAATGGAAGAACATATACTCCATGTGGGATTTTGAGTAACCTGCAAATCAAACTTGGGGGAAAAATGGTTACTGTTGAAGTTGAGGTAGTTGATGGGCCCCTTGACTACAACATTTTACTAGGAAGGCCTTGGGTATATGCTATGGCTACTGTGGTTTCCACATGATTTCGTACTATTACATTCCCTTTTAAGGGTGGAATCATACTCATTGATCAGCTAGCTTTCTTTACCAATAGTTCATAGGCTACGAGAAGCATTTCGTTGATACACAGACCTGTGCTATCACTTCAAAGTGTTGGAGTAGGTCTCTTTAAAGATCCTTCCCTAATTTGTACTTTTACCCTCCTGTCACCATCTGATTTGGCGGAAGTGGCAAGAATAGAGACTTGCAACATGATTTCCTCCACCTCATCTGATTTAAGGAGGATTACCAATCAGGTTGAAGATGATAGTAATATTGAGGTGATGCCATTAAATCCCATTGAATCATCGTAGAAATCAATCTTTCGGGCTTGTGTGACAAACCCGAATGCGCACTCAACAATTGTATGGGTAGATAGGTCATTAGAATATGGTACCTCTTTGGATCCTTTTTCACATACACATTCTACGGATGAAGGAATCATCTAATCAATGATGATAGGAGAGGAACCATGGGAAGATTATCATCATCGTTTCCATCTTCCAGATGACATCGAAGATTATTCAAACGAGTGAAACCACCCATCAATCATTGATTTTTTGTCGAATTCTGTTAGAGTAGATACCGTAGATTCCGAACGTAATTTGTCAAACAGAGAAGAAACGATTTCTATAAACATTTCGACCAAGCCCAACATTATAGAAACATTCATGTCGGCAAATCTTGTTCTCCATTGGAACTTGATAATTACTGTACTCTCTTTCATGAATTTAAAGATATTTTCGCATGGTATTACGAGGAGATACCAGGAATTGACTCAAGCTTTGTTAAACATGAGATCAAAATGTACCTTTATATTAAACCAGTACGACAGCGGATTTGATCTATTCATCCTAAGAAAGTCGTTGCCATTAAGGTAGAGGTTGAAAAACTTTTGCGTGCTGGCTTCTTTTTCCCTATACCTCTTACTGATTGGGTATCTAACATTGTTCCAGTTATGAAATAACAAGGGACAATTCAAGTGTGCGTCGATTATAGGGATGTAAATCAACCATGTCCAAAAGACAATTATCCTACACCCTTTATCGACCAGATTATTAACGAATGTGCCAGATGTGAAATCTTCTCATTCATGGATGGATTTTCTGGCTACAATCAAATCAATATCTACCCATAGGACCAATCTAAAACAACTTTTATTTGTCCGTGGGGCACATTCGCCTATCGAAAGTTACCTTTTTGTTTGAAGAATCCAGGGGCTACATTTCAGAGGGCAATGAATTATGCCTTCTATGAAATCAAGCACATTGTTCAATCTTATCTTGATAATTTTCCTGCTCATTCACGAAAGCGAACTGATCACTAGCAACATTTGAGGGCAATATTTTTATGGTACCGACACTAGAAGATACGACTCAATCCACACAAGTGTGTGTTTTGTGTTGGCTCTGGTTGATTGCTTGGATTTGTGGTCTCAAAAGATGGAATTCAACTTGATCCAACTATGGTTCAGGCAATCCTTGACTTGCCTTGACCTTTAAACTTGTTACAATTACAGAGACTTCAAGGGAAGGCAAACTTTCTGAGGAGGTTCATTCCCAACTATGTTGAGTTGGCTAATGGTTTTACTCATCTATTCAAGACAGGGGTACCCTTCCATTGGGATCAGGTTGCACAAGCTTCCTTTGATGCTCTTAAAGCTTCCTTTGATGCTCTTAAAGATTCCTTGATTAGAGCATCATTAATGTATGCCTCAAACTATCAAAAGGACTATTACCTATATTTCGCTGCTGCAGATACAACCATTGGCATGGTTTTAGTCCAAGACGAAAGTGGAATTGAACATCCTATTTATTACTTGAGTTGTAATCTCAATGATACAGAAATTAAATATTCCTATGTCGAAAAGTTAGCTTTGGCAACCGTTAAAGCTGTGCAGAGATTTCGTCATTACATCTTCCTCCATAAAACTACTATTATTTTGGATTGCAACCATATGACATACATTTTTTCACGTCAATTGCTGGGGGGCAAATATTCAAAATGGATAGTTATTTTGCAGGAGTTTGATTTGAAATTTCTCAAATCTAAATCAAAGAAATCTCTTGTTTTTGCCGAGTTACTTTGCAACCTTCCCTCATCCTCCAATGATTCAACATCAGAAGCATCAATCTTTGATGAGTCTCTATTTTTTATCTTGTCAACTGATCCATGGTATGGAGATATACTGATCTATCTCTAGACCCAAGCTTACCGGCCTAATACCTCTCGCTTTGAACAACGACGTACCCGATACCAAGCCAAAGATTATCTGATCATTGGTGATACGTTTTATTGTCATGATGTCAATACGATTTTACGTAGGTGCTTCACTCATGAGGAAGTCAGGAAAGATTTGAATGAATGTCATTCAGGTGCTTGTGGTGGACACTTATCTGGGTATGCTACAATGCAGAGAATTCTCCGTGCTGGTTACTTTTGGCCAACCATATTCAAAGATTGCATTATTGCTGTCAGAAGTTGTCATGCATGCCAGATATATGACCAGAAAATGAGATTACCACCTGCACCATTGCATCCAGTCGTTGCTGTTGGCCCATTCACCAAATGGGGCATTGATTTTATAACATGTAACCCCACCTTGGTCAGGAGGCATGGGTGTATTATAGTCGTCGTTGACTATTTTACCAAATGGGCCGAGGCGACGCCAACATTGAACAACAATGGTGAAACGGCTGCTTTATATTTCTTCAACCATGTGGTTGCCAAGTTTGGTGTACCACAAGCCATAGTTACAGTTCATGGATCACATTTTTGCAATCACATGATGGTTGAGTTGACTGCCAAGTTAGGATTGTCACATGATAGTTCTACTCCATACTATCCGCAAGCTAATGGACAAGTTGAGGCCATCAACAAAGTCCTTAAGCTTTGCAAGAACGATTGGAGTTCATAAAAGAAATTGGAATTTAATCCTGTACTCAGCTTTGTGGGCATATCGAGCCTCGGTGAGAAATGCGACCAGATTCACAGCCTTTTAGTTGGTGTATGGTTTGGAAGCAGTTTTACCAATTCCATGTGAAATCTCGTCTCTCAAACTCACGATTTTCCTGCTACCCGACACTTTTGAAGAAGAAGCGTGTTTCTTGGAGTTAATCCATCTGGATTAAACCCGTCATGATGCCACATTGGCTAACGAAGCACATAAGAAACATATTAAGGCGCAATATGATAAAAATGTCAAGCCTCGTGTCTTCTCAGAAGGTGACCTGGTCTTGCTTTATGATCAGGAGTCTGATAAACTTGGAGTAGGAAAATTTGAACCGCTATGGATGGGCCCTTATATTGTTAAGCGTGTTATGACAAAAGGTGCCTACGAGTTAGTGGACTATGATGGGATTCCATTGTCGCAGCCCTGAAACAGGTTGTACCTTAAACGTTACTATGTTCAGTTAAGTGTAGTAAAACTCATTGTATATATGCTTTGATTGCATGTGTGTGTGTGTCTCTTTTAGAGTTCTTATTTGGTTAAGTAATCCACTTTGCATTTGTTGCAGATGTCAAACTTTTAGGAACCATTTGTTGGTTACGTTGATGGGGCTAGTCGTAGTACGTAGAATCTATCCTCTGCAGCATGGGCCACTTTTGCTCCAAGCGGCAAGTTAGTGAGTTTTAGAGGGATTTGTATTGGTCGATCGATGAACAATATTGTTGAGTAGATCGTGTTGATTGAACTTCTCTCTGATGCCATTTCACTCAGCATACACCGAATCATCATTAGGCTGGACTCACAACTCGTTGTACTACAACTTACTGGCATTTTATACCTTCCGAAACCCAACAATTCATCGCATGTTCATTAGAGTTCGTATTTTGGAGATGTATTTTGAATTTATTCAATATCAACATATTTCCAGAAATCTAAACACACTAACTGATTCTCTAGCGAATTATGTGTTAAATAGACATTTGTGACATATTTAAAGTAAATATTTTCAATTCACATCATCAGTTGAATAGGATTGCATCACATAACAATAATACAACCCTGAAAGTAAAATAGATAGTTGTTTTAAAAGTTTTTACAAACAGTTTGTGTCCAAGACAAAAATTGGCCATCTGACCCAAAAACTCAAAATGTATGCAAAAAAGTTCCAGAAATCAAAATGTATAATGCATTTATTCAATATCAGCATATTTCCATAAATCTAAACACATCAACTGATTCTCTAGCGAATTATGTGTCAAATAGACATTTGTGACATATGTAAAGTAAATATTTTCAATTCACATCATTAGTTGAATAGGATTGCATCACATAACCATAATAAAGCCATGAAAGTAAAATAAATAGTTGTTTTAAAAAATTTTACAAACAGTTTGTGTCCAAGACAAAAATTTGTCATCTAACCCAAAAACTCAAAATGTATGCAGAAAACATCTAAGTAGACTAGTGTTTCTCATGATAACAGGTCACAGTCTATGCTATCATGCGTAAAAGTCTCATCCAATGACTCGGCACACAATGGTGTGGTGCTGCAGTTGCATAGACAACTCCTCGATCCAGACATCCAAAATGCCTAGGGTCAAACCATCTGTGGCCCTGTAATTCATCCAGTGTCTCGGCTAAATCGAAGTCTCGGAGAATTGCTCTCCCAACAGGTCTCAGTGCTGGTAGGTGCCTCTCGTTGGTGCCCCACAGGTTGAATAGGTCCAACGTCTGCATACATAAAAATTGATTTTGTTTTGTCTTGAAAATAATAAAAAAAACACAAAAAATGTAGATACTTTAAAATAAAAAAAAACTTTGGTCAAACAATTTACCTATAGCACCCTACTGTGCTCCAACTAGTAACATCAAGTATGGATCTCCGCGGAAATCCATCCCTGAATATGGATACTTTGCAATGGCCACATCCTTTCGATCAAGCCACTCAAAGAATGCAAGGGTAAATGTGATCAATGATTGACCAGCATGCCTAGCCATAAGATCTACCCATCTCTGCATCCGTGGATCCCTAGGGCCAGATACACCCAGTGAAACATGCTGTGGCTACATAAGTGGAATTCTCTCAAAGGAGAAAGAAATCAGGATCGACCCATAGCCAAAGTTCTTTGTCCTTCCGATTTTCACCTTGGTCAGTTGTTCTTTCAAGGATGAAAGTACTGCCTCACATTAGTTAAACACTTTTGGCTCTAAACACTCTAATGCATATTGCATGTATGATCTGTTTTCCAAATGTCGTGTCGCGTTGCTAGCCAATTTGGCAATGGTAAAGAGGATCGTCCTCAATGGTAAATCACTAACATCCTTGATGTTAATCTTTCCGTACCTGCTAGGTTGTGCAACTGACTGACAGAACTGTTACATGCAATCTCTCACTGATTCACCTCCTTTGGCAAATCCAAAAAGTGAGATGGGGGCACCCCGCCTCGACAAACCGGTAAGAAAGTATATGCCATCGATGGTAATTGAGGCCACTTTGTCTCTAATGTGAAATGTCTGATCAGTAGGATCCCATGAATGAACAAGGAACTGCAAAATCTCAATTTGTTGCCTCATACCAGATAATCAAAAATATTTAAGTAACCCGCAATTCCTTAGGGCCTCAACTGTGCCCTGGTTATTTAGGGCAATCATATCTTGTTCTTCGTGCTCTCGTTCCCTCCATGTAATCGTCATTCTGATCCGATGAATACTTGAAAATACAACCATAAGGAAAATCATGATCCATTTCTTGCAAAAAACAGAAGAATTTTTGGGTGAAAACAACTGAATGAAATTGGGTTTTGCGCTTAGTGCAGCCCAGCATTAGGGACAATGCGCTGCAATATAGGCAGCCCTCTCGGTAAGTGGACTGTAGTGTACCTTTCGATGAAGAAAGGGTATGTTGATCCCAGGTTTGAAAATTGAAACCCTAGGGGTCCCAAAAACTCAAAATATTTTCTTGAAACTGAAAATGAATGATATGAGATGAAAGAGAATAGAGATAGCTCCTACCTGGTCCAGACAACATGAGGAATGGTCCACTGAATCTTCCGCAATCAGCTAATGAACTTCGAGGTAAAAACTGCTCCAAAGCACCAAAATCAAAGGGTAAATGTGAAATGGTTGAATGGTAAAACTTGTCTTTTTATGTTTATTTCTTGCACATTAATCGAGTAAACATTAGTTTTTATTCATTTTATCCATTAAACAAGTATTTTTAATCTATTTTTGATGGTGTTTTGAGCAGGTTTAACAACTGACATGTAGAATTTGACGTGCTCAAATGTAAATTGAACATCTTTGATCACAAAGCAAAATTTGATCTCCTTTTCGAGCTTTGTTAAAAACGAAAAAGGAACCTCTTTGGAGTCCTCTTTAAGCTCTTTCTAGACTCTCTAAACATGAAAAGATTGTTGAATTCTTTTCCTTTCCAGCTCGTTAACGGATTGGAAATGATATCTCTCTTGTATTATTTTACGCTTTTTCAGACTTGAGAGATTAATCTATGAAAAATAACTTTTGGAGTTTCCTTTTTGTCTCTTTTCGAACTCTCTAAACATGGAAAGGACCAAGTTATCTTTGTCGTTAAACTCGTTAAAAACATAAAATAGCGACAAACTTGTCCATCTAATTAAGACCGAGTTTCACCTTCGGTAGACTCATTAAAGTATCAAATAGCGATGGATTTACCCGAAGGGTGAAATTATACAACAAGAATATGTTATCCTTCTCAAGCTTGATAAAAATAAAGAGGTACTGGTCAGCAATCACTGGGGAAAATTGGAAAAAGGGGGAAAACACTTTATGGTAGCAAGTCGCTCTTGAACATAACACTTTCACCTCATCACCGTGACTATGTGGGTTGGGTCATTCAACTTGATGGTTATCACACTGCTGGTCTATCATACCATCCATTACTTTGTTTTGAGTCAATGCTACCAATTCATTTTAGTGTTTCCGACATGTTCAAGAGAAGTCATTCAGTTCAAACTTCGTCCTTTGCAATATGTAAATCTTTATTTTCATGACGGCCATTCCTGAACCTTCTGTTTTCAGTCGATTTTCATCTCCAAAATCATTTGCCTCGTTTCGCGTCGTTGATGTGGGATACATCAACGCCCTCCTGCGAAGAGTTGCTTCTTGTCGACATCAACACAGTATCCAAGAAGTTGACTTAGAAATACCCCTTCAGTACCTTGAGACTTGCATACATCAATGACAGGTTTCTCGCTTTCGATGATAGGTTGACATCAAATCATTTATTCACACCATGTGAAATGTATTGTAGTACCTTGAGGGTCATCATCATTATCGGTGATTCCTCTCGCGTCAGTAATCAGCTCACATCATTGGCTAGTAATCAGATGATGTCTTCCCATGTTCGACTTCAGATAATCTATTCACATGGTTAGACTTGTGCTTGAGCGAAAGATTGAATGAGATTGAAGACCCTGGATTTAGTTTCATCCATCTAGGTTGCGATATTTTCAAGAGTACTAAATCAAATGTACAATGGCCTTTCATTCATGGTCATCCATTCATGGGTCTATATTTGTAGACGACTATATTTATACATGTAATGAAAGTTTATAAGGTGAGCATGGGTATGCCTTCCCTCAGTGAATTCATGAAAAAATCAAATTATCATGATATATGTATTGTAATTGATGCAGGTTACCTTCTACTTCGAAACCTCCTCTCCACATAGTAAAATATTTCACTCGACATACATATTTACGACTTCATGCTTTAGGGGGAAACTACTATAGATCCATTTGGGCACATCAACCCCGACTTACGGATCAGTACTATTAGGGCCCATCAAACCCTAATTCAGCTGTTACATGCCCTAAATGAAGTCAACTATCAGAATATCTCCTCCCCAAGAGATTCCATGACTGAAATCATCCAAAAACTGCCTCTAAGAAGATCAGCGCATGCAGGCCTTTATTAGGGTGCACTGTAGTGCATCCCAGTACATTTCCAGGGTGCATTGCAGCGCACTTGAGCCCTCTTTGGCATGCGCTAGGTGAATTTGAGCGAAATATGCATTGGGATTTGGAATATTCTTATCCATAAGATGATTCTGGAAGTTTCCCAAGGATATCCACTCCTTTGGGTTTGAAATTGGATGAGGAAAGGAGTTAACGAACATCAATTCCTTTATCCCTTTCTCCATGGAACTAAATACTAAGTTTGGGAGACCATTCATTATCACCATTTATGGCATAACTTGCTTCATTCACTTATAAAAAGACCACTCATCTAAGTGATCAGGGGCTAGAAATCATTGAATTATAGGGAGATGCTGTTAGTATGAGATTTGAGTTCGTTTCAAGTATTGTAGTGATGTCAAAATGTCTTGCTTGTTATGAGAAGAGGATGGGATTGAATTGGAGGAGTCATACTGAATCAAGCAAATTGGATTGTATCTCTTCCTTTTACTAATAAAGTGTTCAAAGCTTTTTCCATATGTTTGTATTGTTAATTGATGCTTTCATATGTGTATAATGAACTTGATTCCATTCTATGTTTAATCAATAGATCATTATCATATGCTTTGATCGGTTTTTGTCTTCTCTATATGTGCAAGTACTTTTCAAGCAGATTAAGTACGGAAATGAGCGACATAATTGGTTAAGGGAGATAAGGAGTAAGTGAAAGCTTTAGGTAAGCTTCTTTGCGGTCTTATTTAATCTATTGGTCATAGAAAAAGTAGAGAATGCTTTGCACTATTTTTCTAGACTTAGCTACTAGTCTAGGGGTTTGAGTGTTTATCTGTAGACACTAAAACTTCCGAAAACAACCCCAGGTGCTGGAGTTGAAAGCCATGATGGACGATAGTGTTTAAGTGTCCAAACATATGTTAATGCATGCAATGAAACATTTAGCATTTCCCATCAGTTTTCCACCTATGCATAAATATAATTGTACAAGGTGATATCTCTAGGCTCAACAATGTCTTTAATTTGCCCCAACATGCTATCCATTTGCTCATACAATTCCCCAATTATTGATGAATATGAATATGCAAACTTGATCATGTAATAAATTGGTTTGGTGATTTGCAAAACATATTTAACCTATGACCAAAAAAACATGTCAAGAATAGTGTTCTTGGCTACATTAGCACCATCTTTATCAGTTTTAATTTTCTCCCATGATTCAGAGGTCACCATATTAGTTAAATCTTTTCTCACCTTCACTAGCCACCTATTTTTTGCAAGTTTAAGCAACTGCAACTTGGAGTAAGTGCCATACAAGTAGTTTACCCTTGTATGTCTTGTGATAAATTGAATGAGTTGCTTCCCTTTCCTGTAAAACTCATAATCCACCCACATTCTTTATGCTTCATAATATCATGCATCAAAAGGTTCAATGTATGCACCAAGCACCCAGACCAAAAGTTGTGTGGATGAGTATGCTCAATAAATTTTCTTGCTACCTTACAATTTGCTGCATTATCTGTGATCACTTGAACCACATTATTCAGACCAACTTCTCTGATTGATTGCAATAGGAGATCTGCAATGTTTTGGGAATTTGCACTGACGGAGGAGTCATGACATGTAATAAATATTGTACCTCTTGCAGAAACACCATTTTCTTCATTGATGGCCTTTACCATTTCATGCCAATAGGGAGAGAGAAGCACATTGAATGGTACACCGCAAGCACACAGAAATCAAACTATCTTTCCATCCACATCATCCCTCCCAGCAATATTCAAGAAATCACCTATTGTTCTTTTACCTCCAGAGGTTGAAAAAGTACCATGAGGAGATGACCTACCAAATCTAGAGGTTGCACTTGATTCATACTGAGTTTTTTTGTTTCTTGCTTTTTTTGTTGTGCAACCTCCTCTATTTAGATGTATTTTCTTCTTTGTTCAGCTGAAATGTTTGGGAAAATTTGTATCTCTACAACGCCCTTTTTTATCATCACTGTCCATCACCCCACAAAGATGCCTCCTCACACAAGTATATGAACCACTAAATGGTTTTACTGCATGACAACAATGAAGACACACAAATGTGTAGCTTCCACCACCTTTTCCCCCTTCAAGTTTGGTCACATAGTTCCACAAGGGTGTCAATGCAACTTTCCCTTTTGGTGTTTTAGTGTTCCTTTCAGGTTCATCCCCTTCCTCTTCAAACCCTTCTTCATCATCATACATTGGGTCACTCATATGGGGACCACTATCCTCTTATTCTTCTTCCCTTTTATTCCTAATCCCCCTAGCAAGTCCAAGAACACCATCTTAGTGTATGAATATAGATCATGGACAACATGCAATTAAGCAAGCAAGAAGAAAGAATGGGAAATAGTAGGAGAGGGAGGAGAAAAATACAAAAAACAATGACAAAAAAATGAGGGAGTTTGGGGTTTGCACTTACCTCTTTAGCTCTTGTATATTTAAGTCTTTTTTAACTCTTCCAAGCTCCTCCTCCTTCTCCTAGCTCCTCTTTCTTCACTCCTCTAATCTCTCGTCAAGTCTCTCCTCTTTTCTCCAAGCTCTCAAAAAATACAAGTGAACAAATGAGAGGCGAAAGGGCCTTTTAATTGTTGATTTGGGGTAGCATCGGATGTGCTCTAGCCACAAATTTTGGTGGAGAGATTAGGGCGCATAAGACCTCCAATACTCAGAAAGGGTTTAGCTAGATTCTAAACAGTTAGGGAGATATTAAAATAACTAATATTTTTAATGGAGTCCTGTTGAAGGCTCGAAAAATTAGGACTCCAAGAAGGGGGATAACCACCCGGTCCGGACCTTAAGACAACTCATTTTCCATTTGGAATAGTGGCTCTGACTGAGGATGATGGGACCAATTTCCCAATCTATTTATGATGGGTGTGTGTGCTAACGAAATGATGTTTTTCTTTTTTGGGTTTATAGGGTGAATACTTGTTCTAAATCTAATCTATCTTCTAACTATCATATGCAATCTATTATAATCAAAGAAAACATATATCTTTAAAACTATCATGTGAGTAACATTCACTTCTGCTATCTAAAATAATTTCTGAAAGCGATTGATAGTGAAAATCATTCAATCAAAATGGGAATAGAATTCATTTAAAAATGATTGTTTCGTATAAAAAGTTAGGTATAAAAACAATATGAGAAATATATCGCATAAGAGTCATTCACATATTCAGCATAAAGAGTAAGTCATCACCATACAAAAGTGCAATAATGATAACTAAACATTCAAACTTTCATATATAAATAACTAAAAATGATTTATTGCTTGACGCATAAGTAAAAAGCATTAGGAGATAAAAATACCATTTGTAATACATCCTACTCATGAGCTGCAACAATATTGATCTATCTTCAAATCACTTAACATCCACTAAGAGTACAAAAGTGCAATTTCAGTAGCAGATATTAAACTCATATAGAAAATAAATCTCGTTTCATTAATTTTATCAAAACCTTCTTAGTGGGGGGCAAGATGCACGTTCTAAATAATGTTTTTGATCAAAATCTGAACCCCTCTCTAAATGCATGAGAGGGGTTTAAATACTACTCTATGAAATCTAAAAATAAATATTACAAAAATAGATGAGGAGGTTTAAACTACTTGCCTCATTTTAAGCAAAACTAAACTATATCTATGACTAATCCTACATCTAATTATTTAGATTGCAAATATTCAGCATCGGTTTTAAGAGTGTCGGTTGGCCGACTTCAACTTTCAACTGTCCTGCAAATACGGTGTTGGTGAGAGCTGGCACTATCTTCTCGTTAGAAGTCATCAAGCACTTCAGGGTCATCCATTGGCTATGTGGTTTCACCAGGTACTGCCAGTATGCTTCCCAGTTCAATCTGTTTACTTGTTTAATTGCCTCTACCATTTCCTCTGTTGCTTGAAGCTGTTGTGCTTTTGGAAGGAAACCAGGGGTAGTTTCTGCTACCAAATTAGCCTTGTGTAGATTCTCACTTACGCATTCAATGACACTGTTCGTTGTTGCTGCTGCATCTTTCATTGCCTGTTCTGCTTCTTGTTCTGCTTCCTTTAGCTGAGAATCCTATTTCGCAAATAAAATCTCTTTGTGTGATTCATCAATTCTAGGCATGTCTGCTCTTTTCCCTTCTTCAGATTTCGACCAGTTTAAGAAGTCTGAGACCTTCTTAAAAATTGAATCATATTCAAGTCGAATGCTACGACTTGATTTGTAATATTGTCGCTCATTTTGCAATGGGAATTTCATTGCGAAATCTTCTGGCATAGTCGTTCTTTCTGTTGCAAGAGCTGGGAATTGAGACCAAGTGCCTATGTGATAAACTCCCCAATTTTGGGATCATTTTTATGCAGTTCTTTTATACCTTGTAACTGTTATTCTTTACTAGTTAAACTGCCTTGATGTGCCAACTGCATCTGTTGAAAGTCTTGCTAAAGTTTTTCCAACTATGTTTCCTCTTGTTGATTGATCGCCAAACTTTTCAGCTGATTCTTTTTCAGAACTTGTTTTGGACTTCTCTTTTGAATCCTCACTTATGCTAACACTGGGAGTAGGTTCTCTTATTGGTTCGATAAGTAATTGGTCCAATGGGGCCTTCGATAACCTCTGTTTTCTGTAATTGTCAAAATTTTGGAGATTTTCATGATAAAAAAGAATTCATGTTGTATGTTGAACCTCTTTGAAGGTGTTTTTCTGTAGGAAAACATTATGAAAGAGATCTTCTTCATGGGAAAATACTTTTATTTTAACCATTGTAGTAAAATCACTTACAACACCAAAGGGATCATATTGCCTTCTTGAGAACTTTGGTAGTTGTAAAGATAATACATTATTAACTTCTTTGAAAGCATGACCTAAGTCATGCAATACAAATGCTCTGCATATTACAGGAAATTGGGGCCAAATGGCCTTCTTGGAATCTTTCAGTACCTTTCTCATTCCCCCCACACCGTAGGTCTGATAGACTATCTCCCTAGCCATCAGTTTGTTTGCGACGTAAAAAGGTAGCACATGGGGTGCAGCAATGCTGCCAAACACTTTGATATATGTGAACAATTCTTCCCCAAACCATCTTGCCACGGGGAGAATATCTGCCTCAGATTCTTGGGAAAACATTGAGGCATCTCCTTTGTAGATCTTTTTATGGATTGGGAGTATAACTTTGTGACAAATTTTGAAGAAATGTGGCACAAAATTTGATTCCCACATGGCTTTGTGATAAATTTGAATGGGAAGTGGACTTTGAACTTTCCACTTCCATCCCATAACAGGAAATTTGGAAACGAAACAAATAACATCCATAACATAGGCGCTCATAAAAAATGGAGGGTAAACCCTCGAAGCAATGCTTCTCTTTCCTTTGTATTCTAAAATTGTAGTGGCTAAATTATCTGACAGGATTTGGGCCCAATTCATTATTGTGGCATTTATAGCGCATCCACTAGGGGTAACCACTCTGATGAAAACTTGTTGATGTCTAGTTTACCAAACAGTCTACATAGCATTGTGGCGGCAAAACAATAAGGGGAACAAAGAGAACCAGTGGCGTACATATCATTTTTTTCTTCAGTCTTTCCTCATTGGCATACCAATTCTTTGTGCATTTTGCCAAGTCTTCATTCTCCTTGGCGAATTTATCGACAAATTGATTGTTGTAGATGTCTTGGGGTTCTGGTCAGTGGTATATAAGCCTCAAATTTTCTGGAGTAAATGACCTCATGATTTCTTGGCTTGCCATCTTGAACTCTTTGTCGGATATGTTTGTGTCATCTATAATCCATTTCATCATGTTGGTGTAGGGGAGTATCTTTGGCCTTGCAGCAATGCGGTGTAGAAATAAGCATGCAAGTTCAGTTAGGGATGCATCAAAAGAACCGCGCCCATCCGCTGTAACTATTACTTCCATAATTCTCGGTTGTTCTTCCTCCAACAACTGATACATAGTTTCCCACGTAGATGTCCCTGCAACTCAACTGCAGGTAGTGTTTGTGAATAATGGGGTCATTTCTGACTTCTCAGACACGGGAGCATTGCCTTTCTTCACCATTTCTTCGTGTGTTATGCTTTGTGCGTTCTTCTTGGAAGTTGCAAGCAGAGGGAAAAATATGATAAAAATGATAGTGAATGTAGAAATAATCAACAGAATGATGAAAATAAGGTGACAGAGGATTTTTAATTCTAAATCATATCAAAAGATATCAACTTGTGTCAAATGGTCCTTTACGTTGATCCTAATCATTCTTTTAATAAATGACCACTAATGAACCATTATGCTAAACTTTAATGTTCATAACTTTGCATTGAAAGTCAGAAAGTACTCTCTTAGAACCCTGAGCCCTTCGAATTATGATAAAAGCAATTTTGCGATTTGCTTCACAATATCATAGATCGCTATATCGCAAAATTTGTTTTCGTTAAAAACCATCGCCACGTGAGTTGCTGTGATATGCGGTTTGTGAGATGCTATCACATGTCGCGATGTTTGCTTATGTTTCATTTAGTAGCGCTGTAATATTGAAGGGGTAACTTTTATAAGGGATGTTCGCTGTAGCTTTTTGCGATGCGAGAATAATCTTTTTTAAAGCGAGTTTTTCAAGGTTTACCTTAATGTTCACCACTTTCCGTTATAAATTTATTCTAAGGCTTTTTATCATGTAGCGCTTTTTATAAGAAACTAGTAGTTTGTGAAGTTTTATGTGCTTAAAGTATAAAAAGGTAAATTTCCATGTTTTAGCAAGTTCTACTTTAATATCTTATTTTATTCTAAAAATAAGAAATGGATGATTAAATGCTAAGATTTGATTTTTTTGGAAGAGTCCCCATTTATTAATATTATTGTTAACACTAATAAAAGGGGGGGTTGTTGACAAGTACAACAATTGGTTATTCACTTGGAAGAACCAGTTATCTCTGAGGGTTTTTGAATTTTCTAAAACTTCTAAAATAGAAATGGTTTTGAAAATGAAACTTCATTGTATGAAATATAAGGTAAATAGTGCTATTTATTAACAACAACATCTTGTTCTAACTATCTTTATTTTGATTATCTTCTTTCCAGAGTTAGTAATTTTACTCACATTAGTCATTACTTGGTTGTAAAGATAAAAACAAAGACATCTCTTTAGATCAGTTTAGGTGTACTCATTTGTCATAGGTAGAGCCTTTGCTGCCAGCAGGCGTTCATAGCCTTGACAGGGTTACCTGTTACCCAGCAATGATCTAGTGTCCTGCTTGAGAAGCATGCAATTTTCAAAGGTAAATCCTCATATACACTTATTGCTTTTTCTTTTCTTATTTCTCTTTTTATTCTTAAAGAACAGTGTCTTGGTTTGGTGGCAAAAAGTGATAGTGTTATTCAATTGATTTATAACTTAACTGAACAAGCTGGCTCATGATGAGACCCCTTGTCTTTTGATTGAAACAATCTCAAGCCATTACCCTGTTTTGATATGTAGAATGACAATGTCAGTTAGTTATAATCTTTATGATCATGATAAGCTGGCTCTTGATGAGACCTTTTATTCTTTAAGTTTAAAGTGTATAATCGAATTACTTCTTGAATCTTGCAAATTCCTTGAGGGGGGGGAAGTCATTGGTTCCTTAAGAATTCTCCTGGATGACAATTATAGAGTTTAAAAATAGCTTTTCTGCAGAGAATCTTTGTTTTGTTATTGATACCTTTTGTGACTAATGTAAGGAAAAATTCTTCCTAAGGTTGATTCTAACCAAAACTTTAGATAGTTGAAACAAAAGAACAAGAATTTTTTTTCGAAATAATAGCACTTACCCATCTGTTTCATAAATGGAGATTAATTTTCATAACCACTCCCACTAAACACTGTAATCTACAGAAAATAGAAGAGATCATCTTCTATGGAAAATATTTCTTTAGGATCTTTCCATTAATAGGTAAAGACTCTTTTTTCCCTGCTGAATCTTGTAACATGAAAGCTTATGGACCAATGAGTTCGACAATCTGGAATGGTCCAAGACACATCCATTGGAATTTAGTATGCTTTCCTTTCTCTTCATGGGCTTTATCCCATTTTACTACTAAGTCTCCAAGCTGAAAATCTTTTCTAGACATCGAGTTTGAATCAAAAGAAGCTTTCACTAATTGTTGATGATGCGCGTGAGTAATTCTAGCCTTTTCTTATTCCTCTTCAAGTTTAAGAATCTGCAATTGTCTTAATTGCATGGATGAGGAAGGGGTTTCTTCAATGAATTGAACTAAGGCTAAAGAAGGAATAGCTAGATTTGTTGGTAAGACCACTTCTTTCCCATAAACTAAATTAAAAGGAGAAGTGTCAATGGAGATTTTCTGAGTTATTCAATCTGCCCAAAGAGCATACATTAAAGACTTATGCCAGTTTCTATGATTTTGATCAATAGTCCGTTTAATGATTCTAATGGGGTTTTTGTTTGTTGATTTGGCCAAACCATTTCCTTGCGGATAATAATTAGCAGAATAGTTGAGTTTAAAACCTCTTTTGAGAGAAAAATATGTCATAGAATTACTTGAGAAATATGATGCATTATCAAACATTAAAGCAGAAGGTAAGACAAACTTGGTGATTATGAATTGATCTATAAATTCGATGATACTTTCATAGTTGGCTGTCTTGAGTGGAACTACTTCTATCCATTTTGTAAAGTAGTCGGTAGCTGTAAAGATGTATTTATGCTGTTTAGAAGAATGAAGAACTATCTCACCTATTATATCTAATCCCCATTGTTCAAATGGTTGATCGATGTTGACTGGTTATAATGGCAAAGATGATTTCTTTTGTCTTCCGGTCGCATTCTGGCAAATCTGACATCTCCTTACATAGCTATGTGCATTTTTAAATAAAGTTTGCCAGTAGTAACCAACGCGCAAGATTTTGTGTGCTGTTGCATCTCCTGCATAGTGTCTGCCTACTGGCCCGTCATGAAGTTCCTGCAATACTTTTTCTACTTCGAATTTCTCAAGGCATCTAAGGAGAACATAATCATAATTTATTCTAAACAGTAGTACATCATCAACGATTCAATATTGTTTAGCTTTTAGCCTTAGGGCTCTTTTCTTTGTGTGATTCAAATGTGGAGGAGCATATCCATTTTTTAAGTAGAACATGATATTGGCATACCTTGATTCAGAGTCGTTTAGGCTTACCTCATACATCTGTACTTCACTGTCTGGAGACTGCATTTCTAATATGTGCCATGCTCCTGCCAACATCCTGCAAAAACCTTGACCTTTTACAATATTTGCTGGTTTAATTTCAACTTCATATTCTTGCAAGGTTGTAACCCAATTTTCCCTCTTTTCACCCATGTCTTTTTGTACCAAAAGATTTCTTACCGCTGGAAATGGTACTGTTATTTTGGTGTGAGTTTTGAGAAGGAAGGGTTTGAAGTGTTTGATTGCTTTGAAAATAGCATAAGCCTATTTCTCAACATCAGAGTAATTTAATTCATCTCTTTGTAAGTTTGAACTGAAGAAGGAAATTGGGCCTTCAACTTTATCTTGATTTTCTTGTGTGAGTATGGTAGCATACGGTTTCTCAGAGGCGAATGTATATAGAGTGAAAGGATCGGAAAAGTTTGGAGTTGCTAAAGATGGGGCATTTATAATTGCTTGTTTTATCAAGCTAAACGCTTCATGTTTTGCATGACCTTATTTGAAGAGCGTGTTTTTCTTTATCATGGCTTGGAGAGGTAACACAATTCTTGAGAAGTTAGGGACAAAGTTTTTAACAAAATTGATCTGACCAAGGAAAGACTGCATTGCTTTTTTGTTATGGGGTAAAGATATCTCAAAAATTTCTTTAATCCTATCCGAGTCAATATGGATTTTGGATTTGGACACTATAAATCCAAGAAGTTTTCCTTCACTTGACGCAAAAAAAGAATTTTTTGGATTAAGCAAGATTCCATATTTTTGACAACGTTGAAAGATCTTTTTTGAGTCTCTGAGATGATTACTGCATTTTTTAGAATATACTGTTATGTCATTTAAGTAAATCACCACTGAATTGTTTACTAATCCTTTAAACGCAATGTCCATGGCCCTTTGAAATGTGGCACTGACATTGATCAGCCCAAAATGGCATCTTTTGATACGCGTAAGTGCCTCATTTCGGTCTAAATGTAGTTTTCAATTGATCATCCGGGTGGACCAAGATTTGATTATGCCGTAAAAATCCATCTAAAAAAGACATTAATTTAGACCCTGCGACCGATTGTAATATCTATTCCATAGGGGGCAGTCGAAAATTATCCTTTTGGCAAACTTTATTGAGATTTTGAAAGTCAATACAAATCTAAATATCACCGTTTTTCTTTTTGACTAGGATGAGATTGGAGACCCATCTTGAATGCCTAACAGGAAAAATAATCTTGGCTTTTAGTAATTTGTTCAACTTATATTTAATATGGCTTTCCAAATTAGGATGGATCTTCCTCAATTTCTACTGAACAAGCTTTTCATCTGAGATCATTGGAATTGTATGCTGTATAATCGAAGTGTCGTAGGTTTTAAGATCATCGTAATTCCAGGCAAAGACACTCTTGTATTGTTTCAATAATTGAATGAACGCTGATTTTCCTCAAATGTTAGGCCAAGACTTAGGTTGATGTTCTGTGGTTTTATGTCTGTCCCCAGATTCACTAATTCATATCTCAGAGTTGAACTTTGAAGTTTTGAATTGGTGGACCGTTTAAATCTATCCTTGAAGTCATATAAGTCCTCTAACTTGACTATGGATTTTGATATAGTGTTATTGTTGTTTTCTTGTTCCAGCTGTTTGTCATGTTGGTTTTCATCAATTATCTGATTATTGTAAGAGCCTTCTGAAGTTAGAAAACTCTCTAGTTGGTAATGTTATTAGGAATAAAGGGTCTAAAGATTAATTCAATTGAGAATCTATCTGGGCTATAGTCCTCTGACAGAATAAGCTTGGAGGCAACATTAGCAAGGAGATCAGCGCTAGCATTTTGGAGTCTTGGAATGGATGAAATATTAAATGCTATAAAGTGTGAGGTCAAGTCTTGTACTAAAGATTGATAGTGTTTCAAGTGTCCTGACAGACAATGTATGGTATTTCTTACCTGTTTAATAACAATTTCAGAGTCTCCAAATACTTGCAGGTATTTGATATTAAGCCCGATTGCTTTGTATAACCCTTGAACTAATGCTTCATATTCCGCAGTGTTGTTTGTGAAATCAAACTCAAGTCTACATGTTAACATGGTTTTTTCTCCTTTTGCACTGACTAATATACAACATGCTCCTGCTCCATCATTAGATTCAGAACCATCAAAAAATAATTTCCAAAACAAAGTTTTATTTACAGGTTTATCTACAGAATTTATGCATCTAGAAGTGTCTGTTTGAGAGAAATTTGCTATCTGAGATAAAACAGAATTTTCCAAAAAAGGTGAAATATGAGTGTTGAAATTCCCTAAGAATGAATAAATAGAATAGTTTCTGATTATGTTGTCGTTGTACGCTACAAGCTTGTTTTCTCCTTCTAACTCTGTCACTATATACTTTTGATGCTTTTCTTGTTCAACCTTGATCTGATTAGGTTTGCCGTTGTAGGGGAGCCACATATGAGACCAGTCGGTCACAAAGTAACTGTGAAACTTTTTTGACCAATCTCTGCTAAGGATTAGTCCATAAAATTTAGGGATGTCTGCAACAATTATATCAATAACTTGACATACCTTTGGGTTTGATGAAAGCCTTATGGTCACTTGATTAAGTTCACCAATGACCTCTACTGGAGACCGATCCAGCCGTACTATTCGTACTGTTGATTTATGAGGTTGGACATTTAACTTTACTCAAACTGTTTTAGGTAAATGCTAGATGAGACACCGGAATCTACCAGACAATTATGCAAATTTTTATTGAAAACTTCAAAGGTAAGGAGAAATGGCGGAGTATGGGATTTTGATCTTCCCCCAATTAGAGCAATATCAGTTGGATTGACTTTATTTGAAATGTCAATTAGAGGTCTTTCCATTTCATGAGTAGCCTGTGAAATTACAGCGGTAGGGAGAGGCATAGTACGTATTGCGTTCAACTCTTTCAAGAGTAATTTTTGTTGATGTTTTAATTTGCTGAGCTCGTGAAAAGTGATGTTTTCCCTAGTTTTCTTCATATCTTCAACAATGTTATATTCCATTTCATCAGAGATGATAAGCGTTTTAGATGAAGTTGTTGAATCAGATTGGATTGGGTTTGTATGAGTAGACTTTGGTGAGGATTTCTTACCTACGATTTTATCCTTGGGAGTCAGACTTGGGTTTTTTTGCTTAGCATTGAATGGTGGAGGATCAAGTTGATTTCTACTTCTAGTAGCAACAGGTAATGCATCTTGATTTTCCTCATCTGGAAGAATGAAGTCCCAAATTCCTTGTAGTTCTACGACTTCATCATCATTGGATAATTCCTCATTTGAAACTTCTTCCTCTTCCCCTTCTGATTCTACTTTTGTCATAGCATTTGGTGGTTTAGCATCGGTTGGAGGATTCCTTTTAAAGGATTTAAAAGGTTTCTTGAAAGAGGTTTCTGCTACTTGTTTCTTTATATCCACCATTTTGTTTAACATGGTCTTCAAGACTTTCTGTAACCCTTCCAGGTCGAATGGGTCCTTTGGTTGTTTTTTCTTAGGATCATCTCTAAAGACATTTTTTTAGACTTTCTTTCATCTACAACGTTTTTCTTTTCTACATCTAGGATACGTTTTTCTACAACTATTGCCTCTTTCATGTTTTCTGCTAATGTTGGTTTAGCAGCTCTATCTACAAAGATAGTTGAATTTGACAGTAAAGCAAAAATATACCACTCATTTTGGACTTCATCTCTAGGCTTAGATGCTGTTGGTATTTTGTTCAACAATTTATTGAAGCGAGAGTTGAAATCCTTTATTAGTTCCTTTGGTTCAACTTTTAAATTGGAGAGATCATTTATTAGAGTTGTTGTGGACCTATCATCTCCAAATTGTGTTAAAAACTAATCTTGAAATGCATCCCAGTTATTAATGGAGCCTGCTGGTAATGAAAAATACCAGAATCTTGCTGCTCCTTGTAAAGTATAGGGAAATAATCTTACAAATGCGTCCTCTTCTGTTACTCCATTCAAATTAATGAATAGCATGAAATTATTTGTGTTCCTAAGCCATTTGGCCATTGTTAGGATTGAACTTGGGCAACCATTTCTCAGGATGAGCTGGTAATTGAGATAAGGGTGCAGGCATTCTCATAGCCCCTCGATTGGCCGATGGCCTTGGTGTTATATTTCTTGCCATCGTTGGGGTAAGAGTAAGAGGAGGTGTACTAGTAGTTGAAGGTGATTGGGTAGAGGAGGATATTGCTCCTGTACCTATGTGAACCACGATCTGGAGTTGAGTGATAGATTAATGACCTTGTGATGATATGGATGGGATGGTAGATGAAAATGATGATAGAACTTGACTCTGAGATTCTGCTAGTGTTTTCCTAGCTTTCTTACGACTCGGTAAAGGAAACTCAACTGGTGGGATTCCTAGATTTTCACTTTGTGCTCTAGTTAGTCATTGAGATGGGGTCAGATGAGAAGTGACACTACCTTGGGGTAACTCAGAATCTTCTTGAGATATAGAAATCCCCTGTAACTTATGAATTAAAGTTTTCAACTCAGGGGGATCTAAAGAAAAATGATCTCGCTTGTTTGGGATTTTAGTAATGTGCTCTGTATTTTTCTTTTCAACTTTTGGTTCTGAGATGGAAGATTTGGAATGCGAACGAGAAGTTGAGGGTGATGGTGAGGGAGTTTTACTCTTAGAATGGCGTGAAGATGTAGATTTACTTGTCATTCACAGTCAGGCTCTCCTTCTAGCACCAAATATGTTGAAGACTCGAAAAATCGGGACTCCAACAAGGGGGATAACCACCTAGTCTGGACCTTAAGACAACTCCTTTTCCGTTTGGAATAGCCGCTCTGACTAGGGATGATGGGACCAATTTCTCAATCTATTTATGACAGGTGTGTGTGTTAACGTGATGATGTTTTTCTTTTTTGGGTTTATAGGGTGAATACTTGTTCTAAATCTAATCTATCTTCTAACTATCATATGCAATCTATCATAATCAAAGAAAATATCTATCTTTAAAACTATCTCAGTAGTAACATTTACTTATGCGATCTAAAATAATTTCTGAAAGCGATTGATAAAGAAGATCATTCAATCACAATGAGAATAGAATTAATTTAAAAATGATTGTTTTGTATAAAAAGTTAGGTGAAACAATATGAGAAATATATCGCATAAGAGTCATTCACATATTCAACATAAAGAGTAATTTATCACCATACAAAAGTGCAATAATGATAATTAAAAATTCAAACTTTCAAATATAAATAACTAAAAATGATTTATTGCTTGACACATAAGTAAAAAGCATTAGGAGATAAAAGTACCTTTTGTAATATGTCCTACTCATGAGATGCATCAATATTGATCTATCTTCAAATCACTTAACATCCACTAAGAGTACAAAAGTGCAATTTCAGTAGCAGATATTAAACTCATATAGAAAATAAATCTCGTTCCATTAATTTTATCAAATCCTCCTCGGTGGGGGCCAAGATGCACGTTCTGAAGAATGTTTTTGATAAAACTCTAAACCCCTCTCTAAATGCATGAGAGGGATTTAAATACTATATGAAATCTAAAAATAAATATTACAAAAATAGATGAGGAGTTTTAAACTACCTTTCTCATTTAAAGAAAAAATAAACTATATCTATGACTAATCCTGCATCTGATTCTTTAGATCGCAAATATCCAGCATTAGTTTTAAGAGTGTCGGTTGGTCGACTTTAGCTTTCAACTGTCCTGCAAATATGGCGTTGGTGAGAGATGGCACTATCTTCTCGGCATAAGTCATCAAGCACTTCAGGGTCATCCATTGGCTATGTGGTTTCACCAAGTATTGCCAATATGCTTCCCAGTTCAATCTATTTACTTGTTTAATTACCTCTACCCTTTTCTCTATTGCTTGTTTCCATGCTGCTTGAAGTTGTTGTGCTTTTGGAAGGAAACCAGGGGTAGTTTATGCTACCAGATTAGCCTTGTGTAGATTCTCACTTACGCATTCTGTTAGCACTTGGAATTCACCTAGGCTGAGATAGACAAACTCTCAAGGCTACATCAAACCATTTCACCTCGTAGCTAGCCCTACGAGGTATGAGAAGGCTCTCTCGGGTCAGATTCGGTAGATCTTTCAATATGATAAGCTGACCAATTAGGATCAAAGATATTAGGCTAGTAAATTGATAAGGGGGGTTGATTTAAAGATTTTTGGGTTTTTGGTGGCAATTGGAGGGAGTGCAATTCAGGGTGCGGGGATTGAGCACAGTTTTTGCAGGGGGATCTTTGGGGCAAGGTAGGAGTGAGCGCTGATGCCTTAATCTGGGATGGATGATCAGGGATGATAGAGAAGGAGCTAAAGAGGGCAAACGACCGTTTGAATCCTCTCTAGATAGCAGAAAACATAAATTTTGAACAAACTAAAAAGCTGAGCATGTCAAAGCATGAATTCAAACTTTACCACTTCATCTGTCCAAATAGAAGAAAAAGAGAGATGTGGAATACATAAACAGACTTACAAGAACATGTAGAGAACACACCATCAACACAACAATCCACAAGAATCCACAATGATGTCTGCAAAACCCTGGCCTTCCCTTTTTTTTAAATTGCAGAGATAAATGTACAATATACAACAAAGCTTTCTCCCACAAGAGTCCAACCATGAAAATGAGAAAGAGAGAGCATAATATAGACCATCTAACTCCTTTCCCCACCTCTAGGGGTCGAGCTCATCCTTCTAGGAGCAGTTTGAACAACTTCTAAACTAAGCATTAGATAATAGGCAGCTCAACAACTTGCCTATATTACTTAGCTAACTGATTCATGCATTAATTATTCACTTTTTACATCAAGGAAGCTTCTAGAAGGGTAAAGAGAGATAAAATCTATCAAAGTGTCATGAAAATATTACATTTATCCATCATCTACACGTAAAAATGGTCAACCATAGTCAAAACAATGTTTTTTGACAAAAACAGGTCAATTCTGGCAAAGCTGTAGTTTAGGTCGCGCCCCCTGTAGTTTAGGTCGCGCCCCTTTGCTGCAACTTTTGAGTGGGTTCCACTAGTCCCAATCAGGTGCAAGATGGCTCATTGGAAAGCTTGGTCTGTCTACTTTTCATCCCAAGTGGAATTGCTGCATTTGGAGTTGTTTTGCCCCCTCAAAAACCATTTCTCCCAAGGTCGTCACTTTCTGCAATTCTGGCAAAGCTGGCTCACACGGTCGCGCCCCCTGTAGTTTAGGTCGCGCCCCTTTGGTGCAAGTTTTGAGTGGGTTCCACTGGTCCAAATCAGGTGCAAGATGGCTCATTGGAAAGCTTGGTCTGTCTACTTTTCATCCCAAGTGGAATTTCTCAATTTGGAGTTGATTTGACCTGTTGAAAATCAAATCTCCCAAGACTGGTCAAAAAGTGCCAAATGAGGCTGCCTGAAAGAAGAGTGCTGTTGCAGTCAACTTTTGAATGCCTTCCTCAACTCCAAATTGAGCTCATGATAGCTCATTAGAAAGCTCTTTGTGTCTAGTTATCATTTTAGCCATCAAGAAAATCATTTGGCTAACCAAGCTAGGAGAAAACTTGATTTTTCCAAGGTCACTTCAGAGGTGTCTTTGATTCTCCCGAGGCAACGGTAGTCTTGACATTTTTCTCAAATCATGACACCTGTGTAAAAAGTGAAAGATGTTTTTCTTCCTTTGCATGTTGTGGACAAAAACCGCTCTCAGTTTTCCAAAATTCATCTCTGACTTCTCTGAAACATCATTTGAGTGAAACTTGCCCTGATGTGTGAAACAAGGAATTTGGTCGAAATGAAGCGAAATGAAGGGGATAGGGGG
>APFE030341384.1:37718-107236 GCA_000404065.3 Pinus taeda | reverse complement strand
GGGGAAGGGGTCCAAAAGGGCAAATCACGGGCCAAACCTAGAAAATTGCCAGGTTGTAGCTAGAAACTAGGGTTTGTGGAAAAATGAAGAATTTGGGGGATCTCAGTGATGGGAAGTGATTGATAAGGTACATTAAGGATAGGGGAAGGTGTATGAACATCAGAATACAAGTTTTGTTGATGATTTGACTGCCCAAGAGAAATTGCCTTCAAAACCCTAGGAGAGGGAAATGAACTTGCCAAGGCACAACTGAAGCATGAACAAGGTGTAATATGACTCATTAGACACTGAAATGATAATGACAACCCTATGAATGATGATAGACTCAGCTGAATGATTACATAGCCCGCCATTTGGACAACTTTAGAAGGAGTGAAAGCAAACCCTAGACCTAATGCCTAGTGACCAAATTTTGCTTGAAAACTCTTTGAAATGACAAAATTTGACCTTGACACTTCAAAATAACTTTGTAAGAGCATATTTGATCACTGGAGGAAGGCTGTAAAGACTGACACTAACAGGTCCCACGTGGACTGAACCCCAACCAAGACAATGTTCAACAAGAATGTAGAAGAACATGTTAGGGAAGCCCACGTGGAAGGAGTCCTCCCATAAAATTCTCTGTAAATTCCTTCTTCAAGATATAAACATCTCCACAATGGGCTCTATAGAGGATGTACCAAGCAAATCATCGATGTTGAATCAAAGGAGAAATATATTAAACTTATTAAGATTCAATGTGGTTTAACAATTTTTTTAACACATCATAGTAGTTGATAAGTATTTAGATGAAGTATATGTTGAGTATATTCTTTTGAGAATCAATTTAAGCCATCAATTAAAAAAATTGAAAAAAAAATCAACAAACCTTCATGCACCTTAAATTCCAATAGAAAAATTACAACTAAATAATGCCATTTCATTCCTAACTAATTATAAAAATAAAAATATAACAAATTGATGAGATGAATAGCCCAAAATATAACTAATAACATAGAAAAATAAATAAATAAAAACCTAATAATAAGAATTAGCACTAATTTTGTAGGTTAAGGGTGTTGTGTAATACATTATTTGTGATTATGTTTCTATGGATACAAAGGCGAAATTATCACTATGCTTGATGCAATTACAAAAGGTTTGTGCCACCTTGGAAAGGAAGCAAGTTACATCATATTCATTTTGTTTTTAATTAGAAACTATTTTGAAATCACTTTTTTCATTGATGCTTTGGAATCCAAAGATTCAATTAAGGACATTTTGTATAATCCTAGTCTTGACTTGCATTCAATGGTATCATGTATTTTCATATCATTCAATTATTGCATGTTATCGATGACTATCATCAACATTAATTTATCCTATGATAATGATAACCATGCTAGTAAATGATATGTGTCTTTCTTATTGAAAATGTAGCACAACTAGGGGAAAACAAACAAACCATTGTTTACATGGCCTTGTTCATAGGGTAATACCAAACTCATAATGTATGCTTACTAATTTTCTATGTTCAAGTTGTGCATTACATCATTTGTGATATATGTATTTATTCATACAAATGCAAAAGGATCACCGCACTTGATTGCGTTACAAAAGCTTTGTACAACAATGTAAAGGAAACAAGTTACATAATATTCATTTTGTTTCAAATGAGAAATTGTTCTGAAATAACTTTTTCCATTAATGCTTTTGAATATAGGGGCTCATTCAAGGAACTCACTTTTGACATCGTTTAGCTATTGCATGTTATTGATGGTTATCACTGCACAAGAGTGGTTAAAAATGTCCACCAAGTGGATTTTAATCATCAAACATGCTTGTCTAAAGTTGAATTGAAATGTAAGCAACTCCTCATTTGTGTCTCTAACCAACATCTTATTTGTAATTATAGAAAAATAAATAGTCAATATACACGTAAAATGTCCCCCCACAACCCTTGTTGTTGTGGTGATATATTAGATGAAACAGATTTTGTGGTTAATTGACCCCTTACCTTTACAATAATTCAAAAATTCTTATTTATCCTATGGGGTGTAGAGCAATAAATGATAGAGTATACTGTTAAGGAACACCGTGTATGAAAGTCTCCAACTGAAAACACCATGGGTATAGATAATGCACACAAAAAAAGAAAAAAAAAATCAACAATTCTAATTCACAATAGTTGGGGAAGGTAGTCTTTAGGTGAATAAAGCTTAATCTAATGGTTTTCATCCTTGGGAATAACCTACATATAGCGTGTCCTACATATGTTACATATATGGAATACTCGTGTTATAATATGGATTAATATCTCCATTTATATTTGATTTTTGTATTTTAAGGAAAATTATCAAATAGTTATGATGAAGAGTGGGTCTTTAGTTGGAGAGACTACTTGCAGGTACTTAAGTCTGTTTTACTATACTTAGGGTGATGGTGTTGTTAAAAACTTACATTTTTTTATCTCATGTGTTGGTTAGTTGGTTGGTTGACTTTGATTGATTATCATTTTCTAAGGTTGAATTTGAGTTAATTGTTTCATATTGGTTTAGGTTGTTTCATTACTCATGGAAGTGGTTTCAAATAATGTTTTTGGTTGACTTTCATTAATTATGTTTGGAATGGTTGATTATGGTTGACTATTAAGAAACACCAGCTTGTATGAAAGTCTCCAACTGAAAACCCCATGGGTATAGATAATACACCAAAATTTAAAAAAAAAAATCAACAATTCTAATTCATAATAGTTTGGGAAGGTGGTAGATATGAAAGGTGGAATCATTTGAGAGAGGGATGGAAAGAAGAATATATTTCCAAATAAAGGGTCATGTATATTCATATTGTCTGCACACTTTATGGGAAACGAGTAAAACGAGTAAAAGCTGATTCCATCTCTGTAGAAATTAGAGCATAAATTATAGAATCTGGGTGCCCCTATCACAATTAGAGTGTCAATTAATTACAATCACAATGCCTTATACTCCTACATCGCCTGCTAATGACAATGTGACGTATGAAATTGAAAAGCTAACGTTATCCTCTTCATCAACTCCAGTGAAGTCTTCTAAATCACTATTATTCTCTGCATCCACTCCATCCAAGTCACCTTCAATCTCACTGCGTCATTCAACTACATCCACCTCCTCTTCTGATTCTGCGTGTTCCAACCTTGCTGGTAAGGATTCTGCCCCCCATAGTGGAGGATTTTATCCATACGAGATTTGATTTTTCCCCCATTGAGGGTTACCTTGACCATAAGGTGGATTTTTTCCAGGGTAGGTTTAATATTGACCTACCATAGGTCGTTGATAAGCATTATATGTGGCATACAGATTGTAAGGTTGTTGGACTTGTTGACCCTGGAACTGAAGAGATTGGCTCTGCTGTTGTAGGGTTTGACCTTGTGTTTGCAAGGGCTAACCTTGTTGATATGCATGTGAAGCTTGTTGCTGCAAAGGTTGACCTTGCTGTTGTAAAGGCTGAATTTTCTATTGTAAAGGTTGACCTTTTTGTTGCAAAGGTCGGCCTTGCAAGTACAAAGGTTGAGTAGGCTGTTGAACAAACGGAGTTTGCGGTTGCAAAGGCTGTTGAGACTGCAACAAAGGTTGCCCCTACTGTTGTAATAGTTTCACTTAATGCTGCAACATTTTCCCTTGCTGGTGTAAGGGTTTTCCTTGCTATTGCAAGGGTTTCCCTTGCTATTGCAATGGTTTCCCTTGCTGCTGCAAGGGTTGCCCTTCCTACTACAAGGGCTGTTGAACAGTTCCTTTGGATATACCATGTGGGTATTAGTAATTTCCAAATTGAATCTGACCATATCCACCAGGAATAGTGGATTGACCAGGCTAGACATAAGCTCCTACTTGAGGAATGTAAGACAGATTGGCCAAGGCTTGCAAACCATATGGGACATAAGCCTGTTGGAGTGGAATCTAAGCCATATAAGGTTGTTGATACTAGGTATTACCTGTCCCGGATGGACCAACAAGGTTAGGAATACCACCAAAATAAGTTTGGTTAACTCCAACCATGTGGGTTTGTAATCCACTCACATTGGTTTCACCTGACACAAGAGGAATATTCGGATTTCCCCCCCTAGGTAGTATCAGAAGGGTCGGTTGAAACAACGATACAGGTTGAGATGGAATAGTAGGTTGAATGGGAACTAATGTGACAACAGTTTGTACAGAAGTTTGAGAGGTCACGTTTGGAATGAACAGACTGGATGTAGGCATAACATTTGAAGACCAAATGGGATTTTAAGACAAAGATGAAGCACTAGGAGTACCTGAAACTAACTGGGATAAGGTTGTATAACCAGGTGGAAACATGGACCCACTAGTTTCAGGAAGTGTGTGAGATGGGACTCTTCCTGTAAAAAGAAAACCTTCTAGAGGAAATTCATACCCTTGTTCATCATCTACATGAGGAGTATGAGTAGTGGAAAATTCCGAATCACCTAGAGAAGGGGTTGGGATTTCACTCTCTGAATCCATCGATGGGAACAACGGGTGTCGAGGAATTCGAGATGTGCGAGGATATAGCTCTAAAGGAATACTAGGCTGATTGTAAGGACTGTAAGGACACTAAAGAGATATCACAACAAAATAAAATAATGGATTCAGCGGATGAATAAAAAGCCTCTGCGGACTCTCAAGGGTCTCTATAGGATTGTCTAGGGTCTCAGGCTCAGATTCTTAAGGCGACCAGGAATCTGATGGAGGCAGATGAGAAGACATGGTTTGGATACTTGGAATAATCCCAAATTCAAAACCTTGATCTTTAAGTGAATGAGGAAGCTCCGGATGAACTCATCGGGAGGACCCTTTAGTATCAGAAAATGAAGGGGAATTATAAGATGAACTCAATGGTTCAGCCATGATGACTTCCTCTCAAGAGTAGAGAAGGAAAGATAATTAGGTAAGGGCTTATTAACAATCTTGAAATCAACCACGAATTACTCAATATTGGTCCAAGAAGCAAATGCTTGGGTTGACATGTTTATCATGGGTAGTTATTTTTAGAATTTGAAACAAAAACTTTACCTTTTCATCTTTTAAGAGTCGAGAAAGGACGGAACGGTGACTCTAGTTGCTTTCAATGGTTTAGTGAGCTTGAAAGGACAAGTGCTTGATGATATTTCAAATTTAAGGAGTCAGAAAAGATTGAAATGACTACTCAGGTAACTCTAGGCAAAAGGAGTACCAAGTAACCATGAATTGCAATATACACCTCAGCAAATAAACTTACCAAGGACTTGACATACATGCAGGAAATCTTTCCAAATGTTGTGTTCGGTGTATCATGTTTACAGGGTTGCAGACTCGGCTTCCTATGGAAAACGATTTTCAACCTATGAGGGTCTCCCTTTATATACTCAATGGTATGAGGAGAAAAATTCCATGATAGTGTTGTTTAATGCAAGAGCAAATGATAGCTGCGAAGTTTTATAGACACCGAAACACGTCTCTAGCCTAGACCACTAAGTCTGAATGTTAATGTTTCAAATGTTCCTTAGATTAATTGATAGATTTTAAAGTTAATCTTGAAATTATGTTTCAATTTCAAGGCCTTAACGATGTCACTTGTTCTTAAAATGCATCTAAATGATGAAATTGAAATCGTTTCATTCAATGAAGGTTACCTATTTAGGGAAGAGAAACACCCAAATCATGCATCAAACAAGCAACAATGCACCAATGGCAATTTTCCAGTGCTAGATACAAAACTTGAAATCTAATGTTTCATTCCATAAGAAAATACAATGCCAAAATAAAATCTTAAAGCAATCTACCTTAAGATATAATGATGATTTTTTTTTCACTTTAATGCAATCAATAAACTAGTGCAAAAGAGAAAAAGAGAATGCAAACAACTCAATAATCATGAAAATCTCTTTCACATTAATGATTTTGAATGTAACAAATGCTTCAAAAACTACTTAAAAGATTAACACTTACACTTCCTCTTTTCAAAACACAAAATTCAAAGCAAATACTTCCTTTCAGTTCAATCGAAACAAACAATTTTGTAATCTATTGCTTTCCAAATGGAACTAAAGTGACTTTCAAAGCATCTACTCAATTTGATACTACTAAAAACAACTTAATACCCAAGAACCAAAAGTGATTTTCAAAAGAGGTCCAAACACAAAAAGACTCTTTGAACAAGGATAATTAATCTCTGAAGAGAAGACCAATGAGTGAATGAAGGATGACCTAGAAGAACTAGAAACCCTAGAAGGAAAATCAAGCTCCAAACACACTTAAACCAAATCAAGAGGCAATTGTAATTAGACAAACATGTCAAGCAAGACAAGGACACTAAAATCACACTGGTAAACCATTAACAGAAGGTAAAAAACTGAAAACAAGAAGACAAACCCTAATTTTCTTTAACCTCTAATATCAACGCACTTGTTAAAAGAAAAGAAACAATCATCGCTACTGTAATCAACATATCTACGATGTCATCACGACTATCAAGGAAAAAAACATGATGGTCGAGGAAGATAAAGAAAAAGAAAAAAATCTTCAAGAGCAGCACAAATCAAGAACCTTCAAGCAATTACCAGAAAGTGAAAATAGTTACAAACAAGCAAATGAGTCTGGGATTGGAATGTTGGTAAAAATCATCACAAAAACAAGGTGAAAGATTGGATGGAAAGAATCATAGGTTCCCTAGTGGAGTCACCATTTTGTTGTCTAGGTAAATCCTCTCTGCAGATAGAGACAATCCCTCTAGCCCAATGAGTGGGTCTAGCAACCGAAGTGACAATCTACTAGACACTTTCCTAAGTTGAAATTGAAAAGATAGATGAAGAAGATGGCGTACCTTGTTCTGATGCTATCTCGATCTCCTTTGTTGAAGACCTTGAATCACTCTTGTCACGGGCTCGTTCTTTGTTATGCTCTTAACCTGTGAGAAATTTCAAAATACCAGATATTCAAAGAAATACAACCCAAAAAATACAATAAAATGAGAAAAATAGCAAGTAATTTATTATTCGGAGATGGATGCAATGTTCACTTGCCTCTTCAAGGGGGAAACCTCTAGCAAAGTAGAGCTCGATTACAATAAGACTTGATGATCTTTCCCTTCTAACTACGACTATTTATAGCTAAATGACCCCAACAACCTAACGACTAGTGGTCCTTTGCATAACATGGTTTAACCACTTTATTTATTAATTATGGCCTATTTGCAACTAACTGTGGTCTCTTTCTGAAATGCGGGTCAACCACTTACAATTATTCATACGGTCTTTATTGACTCTTTAACTAACTATGACTATGACTCAACCCCATTGGGTTTATTACATAAATAAAGGGGTTATGGTTGGACCCTAACATGCCCTCCCCCATCAAAAGCAACATTTTCCTCAAGGTTGAATCTGTGGAAACTACTAAAGAATAGTGGTTGCTTCCCAGGTCACATCTTATGGAGAGGTGTCTTTCCAATTGACGAGGACTTCCTTGATTGTGCGGCCACAAAGATGCCTTTCACGAGTATCGAGGGCATGTTCTATTTGGAGCCAGATTGAACCTTCCTCATCCAATTCTAATAGACTTTTTTGAATTCTGCAATTTTTCCCCACCACTTTTATTGAAGCATGAGACGTGGAAGACTGGATGGATTTTTGAAGTTGGTTGAAAGGCGAGCTTGTATGCTACTGCTCCAATGCGTTGAAGTATTTGATAAGGTCCATAGAATTTTGGGGCTAGTTTCTAGTAGCCTTTTTCTTTGAGCGATGTTTGCTTATATGGTTGTAGCCGCAGGAATACCTGATCCCCTTCTTGAAATGTGTGCTCTAAACAATCCTGGTATGCCTGTTGCTTCATTCTATTATGAGCTTGATGGAGATTATCTTTGAGATGAGCTATCATGGTGGCACGGTTCTATAGGATTTGATCAACTGATTGCACCTTAGAACATCCAGGGATATAAGAAATAGGTGAAGGTGGTAGTTGGACATACATTGCCTCATATGGAGTCATCTTGGTGGCTTCATGATAGTTAGTACTATACCACCATTCAACTAAAGGTAGCCACTATACCCATTGATGTTGATTTTCTTAAGTGAAGCACGTAGATATGTCTCCAAACATTTGTTGACTGTGGGGATGATAGGCAGTACTTAGTTGGAGTTGGGTGCCTTGTAGCTTGAAAAGTTCTTGCCAAAATTTTCTAGTGAAAGTGGGGTCGCGATCAGACACAATGGAAGTTGGCATGCCATGCAGTTTGAATATTTAGTCCATGAAAGCTTGAATCACCAAAGTGGGGGTAAATGGGTGGGTTAGAGTGGGAAAATGAGAATATTTAGAAATTTTTTCCACAACCACCATGATGATGGATTTATTGCCCAACTTTGGGAGACCAGTAATGAAATCCATGGAAACATCCGTCCAGATAGAGGTAGGGAGTGGCAATGGCTGTAAGTGTTGGAAATAATACTGGGGGGGCTGAATCAGTATTAGTCAAATCAATAACTTTTTCTTTTCGTACTCTGATTTATATACACTACTTCAATGAAGGTAACTCATGTGTACATGCAACTGTCTTTAAGGCAACCAACATATATCCAATGAGCTTATGATTCAGTTAATTCACCATATGTTAATATTTCATTAGTGCATCAATACTTTATTAACCATATAAACAATAACCATGTGTAGTAATAACAGAATAAGCCATCACACATAAGCAACACACATGAACACCAAGCTTTAAGGTGGAAACCCAATTTGGGACAAAAACCACCTACTATTGTCTTCTTTTAATATAAGAAAAACATGTTTACAATCTTCTACTAGTGCAGACTCATACCAGCACGCAGTCACCCACCTGCATAAGGCTACAACCTTCTCTCATTCTCCAGCTTCTACTGGAAGGGAGCTACAACCTCCAAGCTCTAATACTAGCTGATCTATTTACTACTACATAGCCGTTGACCTACAGAAGGCTCCAACCTTCAATAATTTTCCAACTGCTACCAAAAGGGAGCTCCAACCCCCTGGCTCTTGTACTAGCCGATATGTTTACCGTTACATAGGCACTGACCTACAGAAGGCTACGGCCTTCTCTCTTCCTCCAGGGACCACGTTTCATAAATTTTTAGACTAGATACACCTAGAACACAACACCACAATCTGTAGGCCATGTTTAATCTAATTTTCATACTAGACCCATCAGCAACATTAAAACTCAAAATCAATCACCACTGTAATACAATCAATCACTGAAAACCCATCATCACTTAAGCAAATCACAATCAATCAATCTGAACATTCAGAACACTGTCACCAGAACACAGTCACCAAAACACAGAGCAGAACACATAACTCTGCATCAACAACTAGAACCAAATGCAACTTCAAACATCATATTTCATAATGTATACGCTACTTCGATGTGCCGAACCAGCATGTATATGTGCTTTTATCAAAGCAAGCCAATGTACAGATCTACAAATACTAACTTAAAACATCACAACTATTCCAAACTTCAGTCATACTCATATCAAAACATTTACAGTGTAAATCATACGTTAGCATTCAGATCTAGACTATCCATGATCAGACCACATAATGATAATTCATTTCAGATCTTATGATCCTGATACATCATTAGATCTCATCCCTCATCAACCACTAAGGTTCATCCTTAGTTCAGATCAAGCAAAGCACTAGAAACCTATAACATGCATATTTTTTTTTTATCTCACTCTTCATAAGATATTCATTGCTTGTACACCTTGGCCTTATGATCTTCTCCTCCTTATATAGTTTTTGTCCTTTCTCAATACCTCGTAAAAAATCCACTTATGACCCGTGGTATTCTTGGACGGGATCAAATAGTCGTTACTTCACTCAACATTGTGGGCTAATACCATGGTATTGACCCCTAGTATTCTTTGCTCTTGAATTTCCTTGTTTTTCCAACCTGTACGCAATTTTCCTCTGATGAGAGTGCATGTATATGTATACACTCTTTTTTTTCTACGCTCCCACGTGTATACACTACTAAGACAAAGTGAACCAGCATATATTTCTCTTTCTTCAATCTCTAGAGTCTGATCTGTAATCCTTTGTTTTTAACCTGTTGCACTGTGAACTGTCATCTATGTGAGTTTCCATCAAGGACAACATCTGTATCATAATGCCAAAAATCTCCCCCTTTGGACTTGATGGCAGCCACAACACCAAGATACTCTCCCCCTTTGAAATCAAGGGCAAAGGGTGGACCAAGATATTCTCCCTCTTTGATATTCATTATGATGTCCATGCTCCCCCTAAGTACGTGCAGAGTCTGCAAAGATATTTTTCAAAAGAATAACATGACTCTATAACTCAACTAAGTGAGTATGACATCCCTAAGACCAATAAATCATATATACATCAATCACCCAACCAAGTGGGGATACACCAAATTTGACTCATCCACCCAACCAAGTGGGGATATACCAAATGTTTATACATGAATGAAATAGCAATTATTACATCATCCTTCCCATGCATAGTGGGGTTACAAATTAGGTCTTTTCATGACCTTTATATCAAATGATATACATGACATTTATAACAAGGACCAACAATCTAAACAAGACCACGATAGTCATCAACAACTATCATACACCATATATGATCTGCCCCATCAACATTCGTTAGCAGCATCAAGATCAACAACCTGTATATATCCATCATCAAAAGAGTCACCTGAATCAAAACAACTATGTGGATCAAGCAATATAAGCATTTTCATGTACCAAGGTCTTTTAATATAATGCCAACAATGCATTATTAGAAACATATGCTCCCCCTGAACCTGTGCCAACTATTCACTGTCAGATCTGATTATTGCAAATATCAGTAAGAATCATCAAGGCATCATCATCAATTAGCTATACATCAACTTTTTAACAGCTTATGAGGACCAAAACACTTCCACATATCATCAGCAGATTGTAACCATCATCAAACATAGCAGATACTTGACTAAACCATATCATACCCCTTTTCCTAAGTCTGTCCCACTACTTTTTCCTCAAAACCCCATATACGTGACTGTGTGGCTTCTAACTCGCATATATACACGACTTGTCTTCATGATAACTGTGTATGAGAATTGGAATTCTGAAGTTTCACACTTTCAGCTCTCTCTGAGTTTGTTATATCTGTATACTATGCTATGCCACATCTTTCTGACTGTACTTCTTTCTTCTTCCATATCTTCGAGTGTGATGATGTTTTCTCCTTTTGGTATGGTGGCCGAAATTTTCTCCTGCATTCCTTTGCTATATGTCCAAAGTTGTTACATGCATAACATCTTACATGTTTCATATTCCTTTTATAGCAGTCAATGGCTTTATGACCAAACATATTGCAAGAAAAACAATATCCCTTAAAGTACATGGAAGCTGATGATCTTTCTGTGTGACAGTTTTGAACCATTCTACTTTTGCATCTCACTGCAACATGTCCGAAATTATGACATATAAAACATTCAACATTATGCATCGGAGGAAATAACCAACTATCACTTCCATAGTTAGGAGTAAAAGGTTTTCTTTGAAATATTTTCTTTCCTTGGTTGTTGATGGTGTTGACTTCTCATCTCCTTGTCGAGAATTTCAGATTTTGCATTAGAGTTCCTTGCCACATCTTGAGAGCTAGATTCATCTTCAACAGATTCATGAAATCCAAGACACGTTTTGATGGTAGGAGAACTTTGACTACTAAGAATATTATCCAAAATCTTAGTACTATCTTGAAATCGTAACAATTTATCCTTTTCTTCTAATTTACCTTTTAAGATATTTACCTCAACCTAATATTGTTCTTTCTTTTCAAGATATTGCTTCTTCATGACTTCTTCAGCCTTTCTTCCTTCTTCCACTTGTTGCCTTAATTTGAGAATCTCATTTTCTTGTTCTTCAT
Source organism: Pinus taeda (assembly GCA_000404065.3). Classification (NCBI taxonomy): domain Eukaryota; kingdom Viridiplantae; phylum Streptophyta; class Pinopsida; order Pinales; family Pinaceae; genus Pinus; species Pinus taeda. Next base: position 95,315 of record APFE030341384.1, on the reverse strand, counting down.
CTACTTGAGGTAGTTCTTCATTCTGCGTATTTGATTTTTCAAGATCTTCCTTTAGAGAGAGGATCTTAGCTTCAAGACTTTCATAGTAACTAGATCTATCTTTAAGTCTCTTGATTGTTGTGCTCTTTTCATCTACTTCATTTCTTAATGATGTCACTTCATCCTGTAGCTTTTGACATTTTCTTGTACTGCTTCTTAACTTTGTTTCCTTCCTCCAGCTGAGATTTTAATTTGGTAAATTCTTCTTTGAAGGCACACTCCCTTTTGTTAAATAAATCTTGTTGATCTCTAATTTTATCTATGAGTCTTTTAACTTCTACCTCTATATTTCTTTCACTATCACTTTCAATATCTTCAACATTGCATGAACAGAGAAAAGTATCACCAGAAGGCCAAAAATTTGTACCTGATACTTCTTTTGCTTATTCATCTTCAATCTACGATGATTTTGAATCTGAATACTTGCTTCCACATAAGAACCAATTGTCTCTCCTGCTGTCACTGTTCCTTTGAGTTTGCTTCTTCTTCTGAGGCACTTTCTTCTTTAGCTTCTTTCCTATTGTTTCTATGGATCTCCTTCAAGTGACCAAGCCCAATTCCAATTGTTGGAAATAATACTGGGTGGGGGGGTGAATCAGTGTTAGTCAAATCAATAACTTTTCTTTTCATACAATGGTTTATATATGCTACTTCAATGAAGGTAACTCGCGTGTACACATAAATGTCTTTAAGGCAACCAACGTATATCCAGTGAGCTTATGATTCAGTTAATTCATCATATGTTAATCTTTCATCGATGCATCAATACTTTATTAACCATATAAATAGTAACCATGTGTAGTAATAATAGAATAAACCATCACACATGAAAACCAAGATTTAAGGTGGAAACCCAATGTGGGACAAGAACCCCATGCTATTGTCTTCTTTTAATATAAGAAAAACATGTTTACAATCTTGTATTGGTGCAAAATCATACCAGTACATGGGCACACACCTGGAGAAGGCTACATACTTCTCTCATTCTCCAGCTTCTACTAGAAGGGAGCTACAACCCCCTAGCTCTTGTACTAGCAGATTCATTTACTAGTACATAGGCACCGACCTACAGAAGGCTCCAACCTTCACTCGTTTTCCAGCTGCTACTGGAAGGGAGCTCCAACCCCCTGGCTCTTGTACTAGCCAATATGTTTACCAGTATGTAGGCACCAACCTACAGAAGCTACAACGTTCTCTCTTCCTCCAGGGACCACGTTTCATAAATTTTTAGATTGGATACACCTGGAACACAACACCACAATCTGAAGGCCATGTTTCATCCAATTTTCATACTGGACCCATCAACAACATTGAAGCTCAAAATCAATCACCACTGTAATACAACCAATCACTGAAAACCCATCATCACTAAAGCAAATCACAATCAATCAATCTGAACATTCAGAACACTGTCAATAGAACACAGTCACCAGAATACAGAACTTTGCATCAACAACCAAAACCAACTGCAAATTCAAAAGTCATATTTCATAATGTATACGCTACTTTGATGTGTCGAATCAGCGTGTATACACGCTTTTATCAAAGAGAACCATCTTACAGATCTGCAAATGCTAACTTAAAACATCACAAATATTCTAGAGTTCATTCATACTGAGATCAAAACATTTACAGTGTAAATCATGTGTTAGCATTCAGATCTAGACTTGATCCAGGTGGATGTTGGTGGCCACCCACCTATCCCACTTGGACCCCCACAACTGTCTCTGTCAAGTTTTCAGTTTCCTTATTTGTAGCACAATTTACTATTTTTAGCAGTTTTTGGGTCCTGAACTTTCGGAGCCGTTTTGAGGCCCTAAACGACGTTTTTTTAGAAAGTTGGGAGAAACATGCATCCTTCGACTAATGTTTCTCTTCCCAAAGTTGTAGTTCTTAGATAGATATTTCTAACGAGATATTGTACGCATCAAACGGAGATCGAGTGCCAAAGTTACAACCCCGGGAATTTGATGTACCAATTTGACCAAACGGGCCCACAATTTGGCAATTCATCTTCTAGGGTTAGGTTTTGGGATGTTTATGGTTTTCCATTGTTGAGATTTCCATTGTTGCTCAACAATAAACAAGCATTCGAGCCTCATCGTAACACAGTTCAAAGGCATGTAGCCACCACATCTCTTCTGAGAGATAAGCTACCATCACCCTAGCTAGTTTATTTCCATTTCTGTTTGTAAGCATATTTCAGTATTTGACATTAATGAAATGAAGCATTATTTCCACTGCATCTCTGTGTTTATGGTTATCTCTGTCTGTAATTTGTTATGTTCCTGTACCACTGATTCGAGTTTAAACAGGAACACAACAAATTACAGAGATAACCATAAACACAGAGATGCAGCGGAAAAATAACACTTCATTTCATTAATGTAAAATATGGAAATATGCTTACAAACAAAAATGGAAATGAACTAGCTAGGGCAATGGCAGTTTACCTTGGAGAAGAGATGTGGCGACTACATGCCTCTGAACTATGTTACGATGAGGCTAGAAGGCCTATTTATTGTTGAGAAATAATGGAAAACCCTAAACATCCAAAAACCTAACCCTAGAAGATGAAACGCCAAACTATGGGCCCCGTTTGGGTAAATTGGTACATCAACTTCCCAGGGTTGTAACTTCGGCATCCGGTCTCCGTTTGACACGTACAATATCTCTTTAGAAAGATCTATTCGAGAACTACAACTATGGGAAGAGAAATATTGGTCCATGGCCCCATGTTCCTCCCAGATTTTCCAAAAAACATTGTTTAGGGCCTTAAAACGACTCCGGAAGTTCAAGACCCAAAAAATTGCTAAAAATAGTAATTTGTGCTACAAATAAGGAAACTGAAAAACTGACAGAGATAGTTGTGGGGGTCCAAGTAGGATAGATGGGTGGCCACCAACATCCACCTAGATCATTCCTCCCCCCTTAGGAAGCAATGGTCGCCATTGCGTTGAGTTCCTCCATCTTCGGAGTTGTTCTGCAATCTCTGATGTGTCCAGTAATGGTGGGAAGCATGGTCGAGGGAGTTCCACATTGAACATTCGGTGCAAGCGAAGGAATGGAGGAATTCTTTGCTCCAAAGACTTGTTTCCCAAAGCCTTGGTAATGCTGTAAGGACCATGTCGGAGTGGTCTGATGGGCTCTTGTCAGGCGTTCTTTCTGTAGATGCAACCAAACTTTGTCACTCACCTGAAACTTGTGTGGTACCCCTGTGGGTGAGGAGAAGTTGTTCCTGTGTTTTTTCATGACCGTATCCCTTTGTTGTTGTAGCTACGTGGAGGAACCCATCGCGAGGGTCATGGATGTGGCTACGATCTTCCCCTTACTTTGGGAGCGAACCAGACATAAAATGAATTTCCTAGTCTGGGAGACGATCTTGCTGCATTTCTTAGTAGAGATCAAGGAGGTGGCAGTAGGTGGGGCTACCTCTGGTATCCTGTATAATGAACTACCCAAAGTAATAATAACAGTGTGAGGCCTTGACTCATACACAGCATGTCGCCTCCACAATTATGGCTGGCCAAATAGTACATCACAAACATCCAGAGGTGCAACATCACACTATACCTCGTCTGTGAAGGTCTTGATGCTGTAGGGAAGGCGACACTGCTGGTGAACTAGGAGATCTCGTCCTTGGTGAAGCCACCCAATACTGTACGACTGCGAGTGTGGTGTAGTCGGTAGACCCAACTGCTTCACGACCTCTACTGAAATGAGGTTCTTTTGGCTGCCACTATCGATAATGTATTATAGCGGCGAACACTTTCACCCACATCTGTGAGTGGAAAAGACGCTCCCCCTTCTCTGGATCTTCGAGTTCATTCTTCTGGATCTTGGAGGTGGCAACAGTGGCACTCGGATCTGCATCAATGATCTGCTTCCCTTTGCCATTCCCCTTGTTGAGTTCTAACTCAAGGTCGAAACATGCATCTGATTGGGAAGCCTTCAACTCGGGCACCAGTGACTGATTGGTCTGACACTCACTTGTGTTGTGAGTGGGGCTCTTATGGAACTCACACCACTTTCCTATGTCCTTCTTCAACTTTGTGGTGTTGTTCTTTTCTTGTGGCTTCGACGGGTTGCCTTGGGTTGCCCCGTCTTGGCTTTGTCCTTGCTTCTACAATTTGGGGAAGCCTTTCCCTTGCTTTGGATTTGCAGATCCAAAGTCTCGCTTCTTTTGTTTAAACTTATGCACGATTTTGACAATGTATCGGTACGTCGTGCCGAGCAAGGATATGTTCAGGAACTCCATATCTTCCTGGATGTACCTGTGTACGTAGTTGGGGTATTTGAGTACCAAATGTAGCTGAGAATCCTTGATACCCAACTATGTGCGAAGGGTATGAAAAATGTTTGTGAACTCCAACACATCTTGTTCCCTTCCCTGCCGTAGTTTGGTCCACTTTGTGTATTTGTCCTCATAGCTTTTGACAAGGTAATACTGCTCCTTAATGGCATGCTGGAATGAATTCCAAGTGCGTGTGGCTGAAAATAATGATCCTGTACTTTCATCCTTCTGCTCACAGCAGGTTTCCTACCAGTCCTTGATGTGGGGAGTTGCTTTGAGAAGAGCGAAAATAATCGTTTCCCAATTGGAAAAATCATGAACAGAAAAATACCCTTCTAGCAGATTTTACCATTTATCTACGACATCTGCATCTATCTGAACCTCGAATATGGGTATTTAAAAATTAACTTGTACCTCAAACGACATGGCGTTTCCAGAGTAGTTGTTGGAAGCTAATGCATTGCCCCTAGGTAGTCGCTGAAGGATCTGGGCAAAGTTGTCCATCATCGCATTCCTTTGCCACTCGAGGGCTTCTTCGAGCAAGATTTTGATAGGATCTCTTGCCCCCTCGTCTTTCTTCTCATCCTCCATGGGAGGCTATCGGGATTTGTGGGGCTAGTCTTGCAAAGGTTCGACCAATTCAAGCCCTAAATCCTTATATCATGACCTCGTTGGGGACATGCAAAGAAAAACAGAGAAAAAGTAGACCACTCTGATACCATTGATCTGGATTTAAACAGGAATGCAACAAATTACAGAGATAACCATAAACACAGAGATGCAGCAGAAATAACACTTCATTTCATGAATGTAAAATACAGAAATATGCTTACAAACAGAAATGGAAATAAACTAGCTACGACGATGGTAGCTTATCTCTGAGAAGAGATGGGGCAACTACATGCCTCTAAACTTTGTTACAATGAGGCTCAAAGGCCTATTTATTTTTGAGAAGCAATGGAAAACCCTAAACATCCCAAAACATAACCCTAGAAGATGAAACGCCAAATTGTGGGCCCCGTTTGGGTAAATTGGTACATCAACTTCTCGGGGTCGTAACTTTGGCACCCGATCTCCGTTTAATGCGTACAATATCTCGTTAGCAATATCTATTCAAGAACTACAACTTTGGGAAGAGAAACATCGGTCCATTGAACCATGCTGCTCCCAAATTTCCCAAAAAAAGTCGTTTAGGGCCTCAAAACGGCTCTGGAAGTTCAAGACCCAAAAAACTGCTAAAAATAGTAAATTGTGCTACAAATAAGGAAATTGAAAAACTGACAGAGACAGTTGTGGGGGTCCAAGTGGGATAGGTGGGTTGCCACCAACATACACCTAGATCAAGACTATCCATGATCAAACCACATAATGATAATTCATTTCAGGTCTTATGATCCTGATCCATCATTAGATCTCATCCCTCATCAACCACTAAGGTTCATCCTTAGTTCAAATCAAGCAAAGCACCAAAAACCCATAACATGCATATTTGCTTTTGATCTCACTCTTCATAAGATATTCATTGCTTGCACACCTTGGCCTTATGATATTCTCCTCCTTATATAGTTTTTGGCCTTTCTCAATACCTCAAACCAAAACCACTTAAGACCCGTGGTATTCTTGGACGAGATCAAATAGTCGTCACTTCGATCAATATTGTGAGCTAATACCATGGTATTGACCCTTGGTATTCTTTTCTCTTCAATTTCCTTGTTTTTCCAACCTGTATGTGCTTTTCCTCTTGTGAGAGTGCGTGTATACGTATACACTTTTTTTTTCTATGCTCCCGCGTGTATACGCTACTTAGACAAAGTGAACCAGTGTATACTTCTCTTTCTTCAATATCTGGAGTCTGATCTGTATTCATTTGCTATTAACTTGTTGCACTTTGAACTGTCATCTATGTGAGTTTCCATCATGGACAACATCTGTATCATAATGTCAACAGTAAGGTTCATGTTAACCTGATTGGTTCTCCTTTGTAGCGTTGACACACATCACATTCAACTGCAAAAGTAAGAATGTCATTCTTCATGCCAGTCCAAAAAAAAGAACGACAAGTGCAAGCATAAGTCTTCTCAAAGCATGAATGCCTTGCTGTGGGAGATGAGTGAAACTCTTCGAAAATGCAGGTTTTGAGGGTGGATGTCAGTGATATAACTACTTGATCATTGTAACGAAAATATTGTCCTTCCAAGAGTAGCCGACGAAAGAATTAGGATATTCCCTCAATTTATTAATAAGTTTGGAGAGAGAGGGGTGTGAGAACCATTCCTTGTGGGTTTCTTCAATCCAATCTGGTATGGGAAGAGAGATTGATAGCAGGGTGCTTTCATCCTCAAATTGGCGCGATAAAGAATTAGCTACTACATTGTCACGCTCTTTCTTGTAAATTATCTCATAATCATATCCCAACATTTTGGCCAACCATTTATTTTGCTATGGCAAGGATAAACGTTGCTCCAAAAAATATTTGAGGCTTTGATGGTCTGTGCAGATTTGGTAACGTCGACCCAATAAGTATGGTCGCTAGGTGTCTATTGCATTTAAGATGGCCATCATCTCTTTCTCATAGGTAGATTGACCCAGATGTTTCCCACTCAATTTTTGGATGGTGAAGGCCAAGGGTCGACCCTCTTGTATTAATACATCACCAATACCAATACCAAAGGCATCACATTCAATCACAAAAGATTTGGCGAAGTCTGGTAGGGCCAATACAGGAGTGGAACAGATGGCCTGTTTGAGAGCCACAAACACTTGGTGTGTTGCGTCAGTCTAGAGAAATGAATTTTTCTTGAGAAGGTTAGTGAGGGATCTAACAATACGACCATAATTGTAGACAAATTTGTGATAGTAGTCAATAAGACTCAAGAATCCCCTCAAACTCTTCAAGGTTTTAAGTTGGGGCCAATCTTGCATTGCCTGTATCTTTTTTTATCAACCCTAACACCTTCACGACCCACAATGTGTCTAAGATACTCGAATTATTCCACACCAAAAGATCAGTTGGACAATTTGACAAATAATTTGTGATTCTGTAGCAGTTGCAAGATCAGGTCTACATGTTGAAGATGCTTTTCCCAGGTTAGGCTGTAGATGAGAATGTCATCAAAGAAGACGAGGATAAATTTTTGGAGATATTATTTCAGGAGGTGATTCATGAGGCATTGAAAAGTAGATGGAGCATTACAGAGACCAAATGGCATCACCGAGAATTCATAATGGCCTTCATGAGTTGAGAAAGAAATCTTGGGAATGTCTATTTCTTTCATGCGTATTTGGTGATAACCAGAGTGAAGATCTGTCTTGGTAAAGAATTGAGCACCATGTAGTTCATCAAGCAGATCATCAACAACTAGAATAGGGAGTTTTTCATTGACAGTGAGCTTGTTGAGCGCCCAAAAATCCGGACACATGCGGCATTATCCATTTTTCTTTAGCACCATGACCACTGATGATGAATAATGACTGATAATAGGATGAATACCAATTGCTTCAAGGAGTTCCTTGATTATTTTTTCAATTTCATTCTTTTGGGTGAAAGGATATTGGTATGGGCACACATTAGGCAATTGGGCCCCCGGGACCAAAGGGATGCTATGATCATGTTCACCTCTAGAGGGTGGAATCTCTTTAGGTTTGTCAAATACCTACTGGTGGTGGTCTAAGACCTATTGCATCTCAGGATGAATATGAAGAGTAGTGGATTCAATGGTCTAGATGGCATTAAACTGGGTGATGACTCCATGATGGCCATTTTTTAACAACTTCCCCATTTGATGCAAGATGATGATAGTAGGAGCACCTACCTAGAGTCCTCGTAGTGAATAAATGTGGTCATTCTACTTAAAGCTCATATATAACACCTAAAAATCCATTCTGATCGGGCCCAGTGTGCGAAGACATTCAACACCCAAGGCAATGTCACAAACACCCATATTAATTGCAAACATGTGAGTGTTTAGGTGGTAGTATCCCAATTGAAGTTTAATATTCTCATAGCAGCCTTCACATTTCATTGTCCCTCCATCAGCGATAAGGACTTGGAAATTAGATACTGCCTGTACAAAACAATTAACAATGTCGGCGACTCACTCATGGATAAAGTTATGAGTGTTTCCACAATCAATCAATACCACTATGAGGCGATGTTTAAGAAAGCCTATGATTTTGAGAGTTTGGGGTGCAGAAATGCCCACCAAAGCCCATAGTGAGATAACTGGTTCATCTGGCGTAGCTATGAGATCATTGTCATGTTGGGTTTCCTCAAATTTGTCCTTTGGCCCCCTAGGAGGTGGGGCTTCCTCAGATGAGCTATTATCAGTAACATCAATTTGAAATAATTTTAGTTCCTTGCATTTATGCCCCAGGGAGTATTTGTCATCACAGTAGTAGCACAATCCTTGTTTTCTTCATTTAGACATTTTTGCTGGAGACACCTTTTGAACCTTAACTGTTTTGGTAGGGCCCTGAGCCTAGGTGGGATGCTGCTTGGCTATGAAATTTAGACGAGTAGATTGGGCAGCTAAGACAAGTTCCACCTCGACAACCTTTTTACAAGCGTCCATCCATGAAGGTGGGTGGTGCATCCAGACATGTCCTTGGATGGCTTCTTTGAGACCACTGATGAAACACTCCAAGTAGAAGTCATCTCCTAGACCTTCAGTTCTGATGGCCAATGTCTCAACGCTGCAATGTAGTCTTTTATTGTGCCTATTTGTTGGAGCTTAGTAAGACAACCCAAAAAATTAGATTCTTTGTCAAAGTGGTCACATAGGGCTTCTGAGAACATGTGCCAAGTTATGTTCCCGGGATAACATTTCAAATGCCACTGCCACTGTTGCCATCTCTCTTGGTCCAAGTAAAGGGATCCCACATGTATTTTAGTTTGATCTTCAATATCATTGACAGTGAAATATTGTTCCATTGTGCTACTCATATTGCCAGATTAGAGCCATCACATTTGTACATGTCTAGCTTGGATGGTCGAGGGCGGAAATGTTAGTGATTTCCTTGAAAATGAATATGATGCCTAGATTCTCATTCGTGGTGTTCATTAATACTATGCTCCTCCTGATGAGACCTCGACATCCTGTTGGTAATTTGTGAAAGAGAGTTTTGAATTTTGTCCAGTTGATCCTTGAACTCATCCAACCTGTTTTCAAGGCACTCGATCTTCTCATTGGCCATGACTTGAGCTCTAGTTTCTATCATACATTGATCTCGTCACTTGAAGTCACTTCGAAAAAATTTGGGACCCCTAGAAAATTGGTGCTGAGAAGTGAATGGTACCACTGCGATCAACTCCTCATCCTGAATTTTATGGGCTAAGTCTCTTGTAAGCGTCTAGGGAAGGTCCCAAACTTTTTTTTTTACTTTAGAAGGATTTTTACTCCCCACTGATCAATACTGCAGTGGCTAAATTCTATAGAACTTGATCTTGCCCAATGTCATATGAAAATCGGGCCTAGACTATAGTAGCAACAAGCCTCACTGCACAGAGAGTTGGATTTACCTTCGAAACCCCAACTGTTGAATGTGAGTTGCACTGTGGCGACAGAACCCAAACTATTGGATCTGATTGTTGTGGCGACGACAGAAACCCAACTGCTAGACCTGAATTGTAATGCAACAATAGAACCCCAACTACTAGATCTGATCTGGAGAATAAGTTAATGGGTGATCTTTAGAGAGAAAAGGGAACTACGGTCACAAAGGAGTGTCAAGTGCTATATATCACAATATACATAAGGGTCCAACAATAGTACTAGACCCAATCTTTCATGGTGCTAACTAAGGAGGATCAACCATACCCTTAGCCATACTACCCAACTACCCTATCGTATGCACGAGTAATCTCCCTGAGTGTTGTTCTCAGTGTACTATAGCAGCAAGAAAACCAACAAATTCTATAAGGCGAGGTTTTAGGTGATCCTAGGGGGCTTCTAATATATCCAAAGGGTGCGTGGAAGTGCAGTCTGTGTGCGGTTCTTTCTAATATGCTACTACTCGAAGGGGTACCCACAGGGGTTACAAGGGAGTCCAACAAGCGTGACCAACTCTTATGTTTTATGCATGCATGTCTCCCCAAATCCACAGGTTTATGTGCTCAACGATAGATCCTATGGTTTAAAGATGACGGAACATGTCTCTAGCCTAAAAAATTCTACGAAAATTGGAGGTACAACTGGCCTTGGAAAGTGCTCTGATACCGCTTGTTATGCTCTTGACCTGTGAGAAATTTCTGAATACCAGATATGCAAAGAAATACAACCCAGAACACAGAATAAAATGAGACAAATAGCAAGTATTTTATTATTCAGAGATGGATGCAATGTTCACTTGCCTCTTCGAGGGGGCAACCTCCAGTAGAGCAGAGCTCGATTACAATAAGACTCAATGATCTTTCCCTTCTAACTATGACTATTTATAGCTAAATGACCCCAACAACCTAACGACTAGTGCTCCATTGCATAACATGGGTTAACCAATTTAATTATTAATTATGGCCCGTTTGCAACTAACTGTGGTCCCTTTCTTAAATGTGGGTCAACCACTTACAACTATTAATACGAGATTTATTGACTCTTTAACTAACTATGACTATGACTCAACCCCATTGGGTTTATTACATAAATAAAGGGGTTAGGATTTGACCCTAACATTCATGATTCTCTCAGCGTTTATGCACCTGCACAAGAGATCAAGATACAACAAGGGATGCAAATACAAATAGCATGTCCAAACACATCCTACTTAATTGATCGAGGAATGTTTAGCTAAATGATACATGAGCATACACATTTAGGGAAAATGAACCAATAGTTGTATATTAATAGAAAATAAGGGGAAGCATACAACAAAGCCTTGATGTTGATAGTACCTCCTTGAATGAATATCCAAGTCCAAGATAAGCTCTTCGAGCACTCCTCTAGGCCAAATGAGTAGCATATAGGCACAAACTTAGCATAAGGGTGAAAATAGACATAGACCAACCATTTAGGAATGGGAGAGGATGAATATATAGGTTGGGAAAGGAGTTAGGACCTCTCAAAAGATAGGATTAGGCCCTTATCTCAAGGAGGTAGCTCATAAGGATAAGACCAAGAGAAAAATTTGGGAGAATTCGGCCTCATCTATGCTAAAACCTCCAACTCGTCACTCTAGAAGCTTCTAGATCACGAAGCTTCTCATCCTCTTTGGGAAAATTTCCTTTTTTGGATCATTGCAGGTATACAAGTGAACAAAGTGATGCCATCGCAGGTCAAGTATAGTGCAACAAGTGATTATCGTTGTTTTTGGCCTAATAAGAGTGATGATCCTCAAATTAGGGTTTTAGAGCTATTTTCTTCAGGGGAAGTTCAAGGAATTTTCCAATCAATGTCTTAGGAAGGATTTGAGTTGTATATATGAATGAATACACTGCATAATGGTCATGTTTCAGGCACTTCATGGTATGTCATAGGGAAGTGTAGGAGGTGTGACAAAACATTGTGTAACACCTACCACAGGGGCCACTAGGTGGTTGCCATGTGGAGGATAAAGTGATGTGGAAGGTGAGCAAACCATATATTTAATAAGGCATAACTCTCAATCCACATGTCGGATTGAGGCAAATTTTATATCATTTGAATCATTTCGATGAGATAGACACGATGATGGTGTCTAATTTCAATTCTAAGATGATTTTAAAAAGTCAAAATTTTTAGGTCTCGTTCCCATTTCTATATTTTGGGAGCTGGATCTGCATAGTAACTACCTCCTTATAACTTTGGATGGGTTATGGGGTTAGGAGGGGTGTTACAATTACCATCCTGTTATGCTGTACAACAACCCCCCCATTTCTATAAAAAAATTTACACAAAATTTTTAATATGAAATGGGTCCCTTTTTAAATAAACTTAGTTAGATTTGTGAGTTGATAAATAAACTGGTATTGACCTCATTAAAAGAAAAATATTTATCAAAAGGCCCGATGTAAATAACTCATTTTATAAAGACTTTTGATAAGAACAAAGTGTTCCTTTAAAATATTATAAATAAATTCTACATTGCGATAAAGCGATCGAAGATCGCATATCGCAATGAAAAAGGGACACACACAAACAAGGCCTCATGAAATCCTCTGATTCGATGAAGGAAATTGCAATTGGAAATCGGAGATATCATATGACAAAGGGATAAAAGTGTGGGCCAAACCCCGATTGCAATCAATCAATTGGGCGCACATCTCAAGAGGTAAACATACACTAAAACGGTTTGCATGCATAATACTCTGCTTTATTATAATACCACTTTTCCGCAATCAGAGATATTCGTTGCAAGTCATAAAGCCTCTTCCTTTGAAACTCTCGATTGCGATTTTTGATTTATTGCCGATCACCGATTGAGGAAATTCGAAGACACGCTTGAGATAATCATTTGATATACGATCGAAAATATGGCTATTTATGGTATTTATTCACCACGATTGGCAGTTCGAACGACTATTAAATTTTACAGTTAAGAGTAAATCTTTCAAAAGATTTCATTCATGGAAATTCTTAACTACATCTAATTTATCATATGTCAATCACCATAATTCTGTTAATTTTCATATTATCTTTCAGCGGCAGTATCTCTATGTTACGGTTTGCAATTGTCTGTGCAGAGTTTCTTCGAACTCATGAATCCAGAGAATATGGGGAAGAATCTAAGAAGGCCAAAGCAACTCCTGCAGACAAAGAACTAGGACCAAGCAAGAAGGGATTAATATCAGATACAACATGTCTTGGTCTTGGAAATGCTAGTTGGGAAAGCATTTATAATTTCATAAAAGCAAAGGAGCCAGAAGAATTAGAAGAGGAAGCTACAGCTGATTCAACCAACAAGTCAGAGGGAACTCTCAAAGAATTGGCCTGTTCATACCTTCACAGAATAGAAATGCAGGCCAAAATTTTTCCATACACAGATGTGGTAAGATGGGTTGTTGAGAAAATCCCAACTTTAGATAGAAAATTTTCCACGGTTGATGGAAGGATATTCGGCTCATTCAAGCCTGAAGATCTCGGGTAAATGTACCATCTACCTCTGCCCAAGAAGCGATATAACAAAGCATTCCTAGAAGCATTTGCAAAGGAAAATGACTTGGAGTTGGACCCGATCAAACACAGGAGGCATTTCTTAAAGAAAACATAAGAACGATTCATCAAGTAAGTATTTTGTCGATTCTGTTGGCATTATGATACAAGTGTTGTCCTTGATGGAAACTCGCTCAAAGGTATGATACATGTGTTGTCCTTGGTGGCAACTCAATCAAAGGACAGATCTTAGTATAATAGGTCAAGAGAGAGATATACGCAAGTTAACCTTGATGAAAGTGCGTATACACACGGGTGAGAAGAACAAAAGGCGCGTATACGTACACATGCAGGTTCACAGAAGGAAAGGCGCGTACATGTTGGAAAAATAAGTTTTGGTCTGTGGTATTTGGTCCATGGTATTTTGGTATTGGTCCGTGGTATTTGGTCCGAAATATTGACCCCAGGTATTGGGTCCAAGGTATTGGTTCTACATGGTTTTGGACCATGGTAATGAGAAAAGCCTAAACCTATATAAGGAGAAGATCATTAGGCCAAGGGGGCAAGTGTGTGTGGTGAATATTTAATGAAGAGTGAGATCTAGTATACTGGTTATGGGTTTGAAATGCTGGGCTCGATCTTAATCAAGGAGGCTCCTATGCGGTTGATAAAGTTTGATGGTCCGGGATCTTGAAGACTAAAATGTATTATCATTATATGGTATGATCATGAATAGATCTGAGTACTGACGCATGTTTTATCATTTATATCTTATTGTATGGGTATATCTGAAGTTGGAAATTGCAGCAAACGTATAAGTAATTATCTTTAGATCTATACGTGGGTTCTCTCTGGTGAAAGAGCATATACATGTCAGTTTGACACAGTCAAGTAGCGTATACATTATGAGATTTGATGTTTCATGTTGTTGTTGGTTCTAGTGGTTGTTGCAGAGTTCTGGGATCTGGTATGTGTTCTGGTAACTATGTTTTAATGACAGGGTTTCAGTGATTCAGTATTGGGTGATTCAGAGATTGATGATGTAGGTATAGTTGATGATTATATTGCAATGGTGATTATTTTGTATTTATGGATCCAGTATGAAAATTTATGAAACGTGGTCCCTGGAAGAAAATAGAAGGTTGTATCCTTCTGTAGGCTAGCACCTACGTACTAGTACAACAGCTAGTACAAGAGCTAAGGGGGTTGTAGCTCTCTTCCAGGAGAGTCTGGAGAAGGAGAGAAGGTTGTAGCTTTCTGCAGGTAGAAACCTGCATACTGGTATAAGACTACACTAGTACATAACCATTGTAAAAAAGAAGTTTCTAATTAAAAGAAGATAGAGATGAATTGTAGCAGGTGGTTTTCACCCACATTGGGTTTCCACCTTATATCATGGTGTTCATGTGTGCTTTTTGTGTGTGATGATCTGTTCTATTTTACTACTCCTGTTTATTGTTCATATGGCTAATAATTTTCTGATGTACTCATTAAGGATCAACTAACTGAATCATAAGTTTACTGGATATATGCTTGTTGCACTACACATAGTTGCGTATATGCGGTTTTCCTTAACTGAAGTAGCGTATATGAATCTTAATATGGAAATGAAAAAGTTATATTGATTTGATAATACTGATTCCCCCCCCCCCCCCTCTCAGTATTATTTCCAACAATTGGTATCAGAGCCGGTCCTTTAGAAGAAGCTTGATTGCTTGAAGGAAAGATCCATCAAAATGGGTAATCAAGAAAGAGAGGCATCCATCAGGCCACCAATCTTTGATGGGAGAAACTTTGTCTACTAGAAGATAAGAACCACAACATATCTACAATCACTTGGAACGGATGTTTGGGAAATCGTGGACGGAGGATACACATATCCATCAGCGATTCCTACAGATACAACAGAGAGAAAGCAATATGAACTCAATGCCAAAGCGGATACTATCTTATTGGGAAGTTTGTCACAATCAGAATTTGTCAAGGTCATGCAGTTCAAATCAGCCAAAGAAATATGGGACAAAATCATTCTAAGCTATGAAGGAGATGAACAGGTAAAATGAGCAAAGCTTCAAACTCTCAGAATATGGTATGAAAATCTTAAGATGCATAGTAGTGAAAGCATAGCTAATTACTTCCTGCGTATAGATGAGATTGTCAATTGTATGAGGAATCTGGGTGAAGAATTTAAGGAAGTTGTCTTAGTTGAAAAGGTTTTAAGATCCCTATCTGCTAAATTTGATTCCAAAGTTTTGCCATAGAAGAAAAGGAGGATCTGCAGAAAATCACTATGACGCAGCTTCACGGAATCTTAACTGCTTTTGAGATGAGTAAAGGAGGACCATCAGATATGAGAGAAGCTGCATTCAAAGTGTCAACAAATGAATCAGGATACATTTCAGAAGGAGAAGATGAGGTAAATTTTTTCAAGAATCTTGAACGGGGATCTAGAAGGTTCAAAGGTAAGCTACCTTTCAAATGCTTTTCATGTGGTAGAGTTGGTCACTATGTTGCTAGATGCCCTCATAACAAAGGAAAGATGTCTGAAGAAGGTAATAGAAGTTATTATACCCATGATAAAAGTAATGACTCATCCAATAGTGATGAAGACATTAGAATTCTCATGGCATATGAAAATAAGGATGTAGAACCAAAAGAAGTTACCAGATTAAAAGAACAGTTGGAGTCAGTAACCAGAGTAAGGGAGCAATTGCAGGATATAGTAAAAGATCAAAGCATAACAATTCAGAAACTTGAATCGAAGATGCTCTCTCTAAAAAAAGATCTTAAAGAATCAAAGAAGCAGAATGAAGAAGCTCTTGAAGAACAAGAACATGAAGTGATCAAATTAAGGCAACAAGTGGAAGAAGGAAGAAAAGCTAAAGAAAACATAAGGAAGTAGTATCTGGAAAAGGAAGAACAACATCAAGTTGAGGTAAATATCTTAAAAAGTAAATTAGAAGAAAAGGATAAACTGTTACAATTTCAAGATAGTACTAAGATTTTGGATGGCATTCTTGGTAGTCAAAGATCCCCTACTATCAAAACTGGTCTTGGCTTTTATGAATCTGTTGAAGGTGAATCTAGCTCACAAGGTGAGGCAAGGAACTCTAATGAGAAGTCTGAAATGCTCAAGAAGGAGATGAGAGGGCATCCTCATCAACAACCAAGGAAATAAATTCCTTAAATAAAATCCTTTACTCCTAACTATGGAAGTGATAGACGATTATTTCCTCCATTGAATAATGTTGAATGATATGTATGTCATAATCTTGGACATGTTGCAGCCAGATGCAGAAGTAGAATGGTTCAAGACCGTCACACAAGATCATCACATTCCTGGTACTTCAAAGGATATTGTTTTTCTTGCAATATGTTGGCCACAAAGCAATTGATTGCAATAGAAGGAACATGAAACATGTAAGATGTTAGCATGTAACAAGTTTGGACATAAAGCAAGGGAATGCAAGAGTGAAATTCAAACTCCAAAGCAAGAGGATTATACATCATCACAATTCCAGGTATTGAAGAAGACAGAATTAGAGACAAAAAGGTGTGACATAACTTAGTTAGCTGACATAACAGACACAGGGGAAACTGAATGTGTAGACCTTCAGTATTCCATCTTGCATACACTGATATAATAAATGTAAGTCGTGTATATACGTGAATCATAGGCTGCATAGTCGCGTATATGGAGCTCTGAAGAAAAGCAGCAGAACAAACTCAGGAAATGGTTTGGTCATAGTATATGATGGTTGGCACAAGCTTAGGGGGAGCATATGTTTTGAATAATGCATTGTTGGCATTATGGTTAGAAGTCCATGATGACGATGCTTATTGACACATCTTGCTACTGATTGTTGATTGACCAAGAGAATGGATTGCAGGTTATGATGCTTATGGTATAGATCATATGGTGTATGATAGTTGTTGATAACTATCATGGTCATGTTTAGGTCCTTAGTCTTTGTGAGTTCATATGATGTATTTTGTTACCACACTATGCATGGGATGGATGATGTAATGGTTCTTGTTGTTGAGTCATGTATAAAAATTTGGTATATCCCCACTTGGTTGGGTGGATGAGTCTAAAAATGGTGTATTCCCACTTGGTTGGGAGATTGATGTATAGAGTCATGTTATGCTTTTGCAGACCTTGCATGTGCTCGGGGGGAGCATGGACGGATTGGTACATCTTGGCATATACACAGGGGGAGCTCAATTAGAGATTTCAACAGGTACTCAGGGGGAGTATGGACAGCAAAGAAGAACTTCTTGGTCTTTCCTTTGCCCTTGATGTCAAAGGGGGAGAGTGACTTGGTGTGGTGGTTTCCATCAAGTCCAAAGGGGGAGATTGTTGGCATTATGATACAGGTGTTGTCCTTGATGGAAACTTGCTCAGAGGTATGATACAAGTGTTGTCCTTGGTGGCAACTCAATCAGAGGAAAAATCTTAGTACATCAGGTCAAGAGAGAGATATACACAGGTTAACCTTGATGAAAGTGCGTATACACGTGGGTGAGAAGAATAAAAGGCGCGTATACATACACATGCAGGTTCACAGAAGGAAAGGTACGTACATGTTGGAAAACTAAGTTTTGGTCTGTGGTATTTGGTCCATGGTATTTTGGTATTGGTCCGTGGTATTTGGTCCGAAATATTGACCCCAGGTATTGGGTCCAAGGTATTGGTTCTACATGGTTTTGGACCATGGTATTGAGAAAAGCCTAAACCTATATAAGGAGAAGATCATTAGGCCAAGGGGGCAAGGGTGTGTGGTGAATATCTGATGAAGAGTGAGATCTAGTATATTGGTTATGGGTTTGAAATGCCGGGCTCGATCTGAATCAAGGAGGCTCCTATGCGGTTGATAAAGGTTGATGGTCCAAGATCTTGAAGACTAAAATGTATCATCATTATATGGTATGATCATGAATAGATCTGATTACTGACGCATGTTTTATCATTTATATCTTATTTTCTGGGTATATCTAAAGTTGGAAATTGCAGCGAAGGTATAAGTAATTACCTTTAGATATGTACGCAGGTTCTCTCTAGTGAAAGAGCGTATACACGCCAATTTGACACAGTCAAGTAGCATATACATTATGAGATTTGATGTTTTCAGGTTGCTGTTGGTTCTAGTGGTTGTTGCAGAGTTCTGGGCTCTAGTATGTGTTCTAGTAACTATGTTTTAATGATAGGGTTTCAATGATTCAGTATTGGGTGATTCAAAGATTGATGATGCAGGTATAGTTGATGATTATATTGCAGTGGTGATTATTTTGTATTTATGGATCTAGTCTGAAAATTTATGAAACGTGGTCCCTGGAAGAAAAGAGAAGGTTGTAGCCTTCTACAGGTAGAAGCCTACATACTGGTATAAGACTGCACCAGTACATAACCATTGTAAAAAGAAGTTTCTAATTAAAAGAAGATAGAAACGAATTGCAGCTGGTGGTTTTCACCCACATTGGGTTTCCACCTTATATCATGGCGTTCATGTGTGCTTCTTGTGTGTGATGATCTGTTCTGTTTTACTGCTCCTGTTTACTATTCATATGGCTAATAATGTTCTCATGCACTCATTAAGGATTAACTAACTAAATTATAAGTTTACTAGATATACGCTTGTTGCACTACACACAATTGTGTACACACACGGTTTTCCTTAACTGAAGTAGCGTATATGAATCTTAATATGGAAATGAAAAAGTTATATTGATTTAATAATATTGATTCACACCCACCCCCCCCCCCCCCCCCCACCCCTCTCAGTATTATTTCCAACAGACTCATTTGTTTCTCCTTATTGCCATGTTGGAGCTATGATGTGCAGAGTGTGGTGACAACATGATTCCGAAAAATTTACTATAGATATGGTCATGTTAATGGAAGCTACAATTAATGGCTATGTTATGGATTGGGCAAATATTTTATCTAATAAACTAGCCACTGAGATATTAGAGTACAGAAGGAAGGCATATACAACTTCTCGAATCATTCCTCCTTTCTATTACAATGCATATATTATGGATATCATTTGTTTTAATTCTGAATACCCGGTACTCGGATGGAAGTGGATTCCCAAGATCCGAACCCTATTCATATTTATCACAAGCAGTTGTGGAAGGCACACTATAAAAATCACCTGTACAGAATTTGCAATGGTTTTGTTTTACCTGTATTTTATTCTATTTTCAATAAGCCTGCCTCCAGGATATCCCAGGAAGCAGCAATTGACCTGGCAACAGTAGATAGTTGTTTTGGAGAGGAGAAATTTACCTATGTGAGGATTTTTGGCAGTGTTAATAAACCCCATGTTCTCCCTCTATATGTTCCTGATAAATTGTTAGCATGGGAATTGGCATATCAGATAACAGTTGAAGGAACATCCAGGACCCTTAAAGATTCTAAGAAACATATGTGGCCTATATTTCCCCTACGATGTGGCAATTTTACCTTACATGACTACAAGCATGTAGAGAAAGAGGCAGAGAAGATTCATATGTTGAATCTTGCCACCATTCCAAATAAGCAATATGACCCAAGGAAGGTTGCCCATAACATTACCGCTCAAGCTAAACTTTCCAAATTCGATCATGAAGTAGATGACTTTGATGATTTATTTGCTTTGGCCGAAACATTTTTTCAGGTTAAAGGATTGGCTAGGATTAGGTATGGAGAAGAGGGGTTAGAAACATTCAATAGGCTCAGAGCCCAGAGGTTGCAAACTCTGCCTTCTAACCTATTAGCTACAGCCCCTACAGTTCAGCCACAGAATCAAAGCGAACAGAAAGCTGCCGACCAGACTCCTATAGTGGAAAAGATTCCCCAAAAAGAAAAATTGCCAGAGCAGGAGCAGGGACAAGGAAAAAGTAGTGAACCCACCGATTCAAACATTTATGTTGATCCTAAACTGATCAAAGAATGGCAACAATTTGATTCCATCATTAGCAATACTGAGAGTCTATAAGGATTCAACACACCTGAGGTGACAACTGGTCATAAATCAGTGATCAATACAGTTCTGATTGAAGGAACTAGCAGCCCACCCATAACTCACAAGGATATAGAAATAATTCCCGGATATCCCTCCGATGAAATTGTTTTACATGTAGAAGAAATATCACCATTAGATGTCTTCTACAGCCCTAAGCATAGGGCTATAATCAAAAGACAAAGGAAAAAGAGGAAAGTTGATCAATCTCCTCTTTTGACTTCACAAATGGAAATAAAAAACATGGTATGGAGAGAAGAAGTTAATCCTTCTGAAGATCTCACTAAACTTTCTCAGTATGCTTGAGCATATACAACGGCTACAATAGACAATCATCGGAGGTCAGTAACTTGCTCAAAGAGAAAGACCAAGCAATCATTTTGCTGGAAACACGGGTACAAGAGAAGTAGTAGAAGATAGAGCAGTTGGAACAATAGTTAGCAGCCCAGAGGCACTCAAATGACCAATCAAACGAGCAATTGCTCAAAGAAAAACAAAGGATTGATCAACATGCAATTCATAAGCAACAAGAATTATCCCAAGCATTGAGCAAGTTGTGATCATTAAATGAACAGTTGAGTAAATCAAAGGAAGAACAGATCGCTCAACTATCACTACAAATAGAAAGATTCAAAGAATATCCCCAAGTGAGGAATTCATATTGGAGGCTCTACAAATTACTAAGGCATTGTCTACTCAGTTGAGCCTATTATGTCATAATATCTCACTCGTTCTTCCTCTATGTGAAATTTCATAATCCATGGTTGATAAATCAGTTGATGCGAGACTAAACTTGGAAAAAGCTAATGAAAGATTAACAAATTTTCTCTCTTGGCAAGAAACCAAAGAAGGGAAATCTGCTAATCTACCACAAATTCTAGAATCACATAAAGAAATCTTATTCACTGAATGGCAATCTCAACTAATGAAATCAGAAAGAGTGACATCAAGATGCAAATCTACAACAAACAATCTGGTTGAATTGATTAATGATACTTTTTATATATCAAATTTAATTACAAAGTGTTCTCCAGGGAAAATTCCATCAGTAAAAGTATTAGAACAAACATGGAAACAAGAGTTGGAGGAGAGAGAAAGATTAATCGTAGGTATTCAAACTTTAACATGTGAAACCTTTTGGTTTTTCCTTGTTAAACCATATAGTCAGCGGATAGCAATGAAATGCATCACCGATGCAATTGGCCATATGATTCCCAAACTTACCAATGCCACATATACTGCTCAGTTACACTCAAACATTAGTCATCCACTAGAACTTCAACCGATGCTCGCCATTTGTCAGCTCAAGTCACAAGATGATCAGCCAATACAGTGAACCATTCTGACCGATTGCAGCATGCCTATTTCGAGAAGATTTTCACATTTTTTATGATTTGGTTATACCAACACATAGCATATTTATTTCATAGTTTGTTAGTTTAAATAGTATTTATAGACCCTTTCATGTTTTTAGAAAGGGTCCTAAAATTTTTGTATTAAGACTTGGATCAGAAGTTGCACTACTATGCTTCCGATATATTTATTTTTATAAAAACTGGACCTAAATTCTAAGTTTTGATGAAGAATACTTTTATGTGATGTGCAATATTTCTTCCTATAAAAGTATTTCCAAGTTGAAAGGCGGGTTCTGAATGCAATTCATATTGGAGGAGACTCAAATACATAGGGTACTACTATCTATGTTTTTGCTTCATGCTTTTATGTGAACCAGCATTTCTTTCTTTTGTTATTATTGATATATGTATATGTTTTCACAACAATTCTTTGACTTATCATTATTGAATGTTTAAGAGTAGTTATTTTTCATACATATGTATGTCAATAATATATAAAGATTAGTGTGATAACATTTTAATTATTACTTTGTTCAACTATTTGAACAAAGTAATTATCATATGAATAAATATTTTTGTTTATAAGTAGATTCATCTATATGCCTACTTGTCAATAAGAATCATAAAAAATTGCACTAAGAGAAAGACTGCCCGGGATAGATTAGTTATTTATATTGTTGCATTTTAGAATAAATCATCCATCATTCCCATTAGATATTAGAAAATCGATCACTTATCCATCCCATTTATAAATCATTGGGAAACTGGTCCCATTATATCTAGTCAGAGCCACCACACCAAACGGAAAAGAAGCTGCTTTTAAGGTCTAGAGTGGGTGATTTTCCCCGATGTTGATGTAGATATTTTCAAGGAATCAACACTTTTGGCGCTAGAAGGAGGGCTAAACTGTTAATGGTGAGAAAACCCAAATCTATAATCCATTCTGAGAGTAAATCTCCCTCCATGTCACCTCCAACTTCTCCCTCGCATACTGAAACTCCAGTTTTCAAGCGAGAAGTTGAGGAAACAACAACCACTACTCAACCACAAAACATCTCAAATAAATCAACTTTAGAATCTCCTGAAGTACAGTCTCTAATTCCTAAACTTCAAGGATTCTCAATATCACCATAGAAATCCGAGTTATCTCAAGGCAGTGTAACTTTGCAATTGGTATTGAACCTACTGAGTTACCTTTTCCTAAAAGGAAAAGAGCAAGGAAGACAACTGAAGGGTCTGATAGTGAAACTCTCTCATCATCATCATCCATTTCATCTTCTCCATTGCGAACTCAACCATCCACTCCTCCACTTCAGATTATCGTTCAACAGGGTACTGGAACTTTAACATTTGTTTTCCAACCATCTTAAACTTCAATATCTGCTCCTTCCCAACCATATGGAACTTCATCTGTGTTATCATCCATTAGTAGCTCAACAATGGCACAAAACCCATGGAACAATCCTGGTGCAGTCACAATGCCTGCACCTTTGCACCCATTTCCAGCTCATCCTGAAAAATGGTTGCCAAAATTTAGTCCAGATGTAGGCATACATGCAGACGAACACATAAACAACTCTATGTTGTTAGTCAACTTAAAAGGAGTTACTGAGGAAGATGTGGTTGTCAAACTTTTTCCTTATACCCTACAAGGATCAGTCAAGTCTTAGTACTTTTCCTTGCCATCAAGATCCATTACTAGTTGGAATACTTTCCGAGAACAATTCTTAACTAAATACGGTGATGACAGATCTGTAGCAACTTTAATCAATGATCTTTCAAATATTAAAACAGAATCTAGAGAGCCTATAAAAGAGTTCAATTCATGATTTAATAAACTCTTAAATAAGATTCCTACTACCTCTAGACCTAGTGAACAAGTTAGAAGTGAATGGTATATATCAGTTTTACCTTCAAACTTAGCTATCTTTGTAGATAGAGTTGTAAAACCTACTCTAGCAGAAAATATGAAAGAGGCAATTTTTGTGGAAAAACGTATTATCGCCTTAGAAAAGAAAGCTTCTTTTGAAGATAGAAAATCTAAAAAAGTCACCTTCAAAGATGATTCAAAGAAGAAAATGGCTAAATATCCATATGATATGGAAGGTCTCCAAAAAGTTCTAAAGACTATGTCAAATGAAATGATAAAAATCAAGAAACAAGTAGCTGAGACTTCAACTAAAAAGCCATTTAGAAACTTTAAAAAACCAGAATCAAAACCCCCTAATGCTATATCCAACACAGAGTCAAATCCCGAGGACAATGAAGAAGAAGATACAGTCTTAGCATCTGAAGAAGCTGAAGAAGAGGTAGCTGTAGAATGTCATGGGATGTGGGACTTCATTTTGCCCAATTCTGATACTGAAAATGAACAGGAAGCTTTCCCAGTAAGTACCAGGAGTAAAGACACTCCAGAACATGTTCAAGTCACTCAGAGGAAAAGGAACATGGGTAATAAAGAAAAGGCTCCCACAAAGAAGTCTACAACGACACCTACTCAAAATTGGCCATCAACTTCCAATCCACCTTCAACGTCTAAAATGTTAGTAGTTGTAGACTCTATCGATTACAACATCATTGAATACATGAAGAAAACGAAAGCAAATATCACTATGTTTGAGCTTAGTAAACTCAAACATCAACAAAAATTGCTACTCAAGAAATTAGATGTAATACCTTCTTCTCCCCTTCCAAATGTTGTATTGTCCAAAGCTGCTAATGAGACAGGTAAACCACCAACTGGTAGAGTAGAAGCTACTGACACTGTTCTAATCAGAGATAGATCAAATTCCCATACTCCTCCCTTTCTCTTGACCTAAGAGATTTATAATAGAAATCTGCACAATTTCTTGATAGACTCGGGGGCTTCATCGAATATAATGCCGGCCTCAGTTTGTTCTAAACTTAATATTGAGCCCCAAAAGTTTGCAATCCATATTGTCCAGTTAGATAGGACTAAGGTCCAAGTATTAGGAAAAATCAAATTAGTTACCATTAGGTTATTAGTTGATCCAAGAGTGGTTCAGAGAATTGACATATTAATTGTTGATATTCCTGAGTTCTATGGTTTGATTTTAAGTAGAGACTGGTCTGAGAAACTTCATGGTTACATTTCTACCGATTGGTCTCACATGTGGCTGCCCTATAAAAGAAAGCCAAATCAGATTAAGATTGATCCGGAGAAGCATATGACTCATACTGTAACCAAGTTTGAACAAGAAAACCAACCTGTAGCATTCAACAATAACATTCTTGGTAACTACTCATCTGAATCATTTTTGGTAATTTTACGGCTCAATCATCACCTTTCTTAGTTAATAATTTCACATCTCAATTTGAAATTTTTTCACAAAAAGATACATCAAGGTGTGTTAAAATTGTTGAGGAAATTGTAAATAAAATTGTAGATAAACCTTTATTTTGGTCATTATATTTTGATGGGTCTAAATCTGATGATGGTGCAGGAGCAGGATGTATTTTAGTTCGTCTTGAGGGAGAAAAGACCATGCTATCATGTAGATTAGAATTTGAGTGCACAAATAATACTACTGAATACGAAGCCTTGATTCAAGGACTTTATAAAGCAATTGGTCTTAAGGTACGATATTTGAAAGTGTTTGGTGACTCTGAAATTGTTATAAAACAAGTCAGAAATACTATACATTGTCTTTGAAGTCACCTTAAACATTATCAATCCTTGGCACAAGACCTTGTATCTCATTTTCTAGCATTTAACATTTCTCCCATTCCTAGATCTCAGAATGCAACAAGAAATTTACTAGCCAATGTTGCTTCTAAGCTCCTTCCATCTGAAGATTACAGTCCCAATAGATTTTTAGTAGAGTTAATTTTCATACCATCGATTCCCGATAATGTCACTAACTAGCGAGTTTTCAATCATGATGATAAAATTTTAAATTTCTTAGCTTCTGATAAGTCCTATGATGATCAAATTGTTGATGAAAGTGGGCACGATCTTCAAATGAAGGAAAAACTTGAAGACAATTCAATACCTAAACCAGTGGTCAAACTTGAAGACCTTTATGACATCAAAGATAGGTTTAAACAGGTTTCTAATTCAAAGCTTCAAAGTTCTACTTTGAGATTTGAATTAATAAACCTTGGTACATAGGACAAGCCACAAAACATCAATCTGGGATTAGGACTCACTTCAGAAGAAAGAATTGCATTTATCATAATATTGAATATATATAAAATTGTCTTCGCTTGGAATTATGATGATTTGAAAACATATGATACTTCTATCATACAACATACAATTCCAATGATATCTGAAGAAAAACCAGTATAGCAAAAATTAAGGAAAATTCATCCCAACCTTGAAAGTCAAATAAAAGGCAAGTTAAACAAACTCTTGAAAGCTAAGATAATTTTTCCTGTTAGACATTCAAATTGGGTGTCCAACTTGGTGCCAGTAAGAAAGAAAAATGGTGACATTAGAATTTGTATTGATTTCAAAAATATTAATAAAGCGAGTCAAAAGGATAACTTCCCTCTACCAACAATGGAACAAACTCTCCATTTAGTAGCTGGTTCTGAATTAATGTCTTTCTTAGATGGTTTTTCAGGGTATAACCAAATTTTGGTGCACCCCAATGACAGACTTAAGACTACTTTTCGAACTAAGTGGGGAACTTATGCCTATCAAAAAATGCTTTTCGGATGAATCAATGCTGGAGCTACATTCCAAAGAGCGATGGACATAGCATTCAAAGGTCTAATCAATAAATCAGTAGTTGTCTATTTGGATGACATTACTGTCTTCTCTAAGAAAAGATCAAATCATTTACATGATTTGAAACAAATCTTTGAACGCTGTAAAAGGTATGGCATTTCACCCAATCCTAAGAAGTCCTTTTTTTCTCTTGACCAAGGTAAACTCTTGGGGTTTATTGTTTCAAAAGATGGTATTTATATTGATCCAGATAGAATCAAAGAGATTTCTGATATTCCATTTCCACATAATAAAAAAACAATGCAATCATTTTTAGGTCAAATTAATTTTGTAAAAATATTTGTTCCAAATTTTTCACAGATTGTTTTACCATTACAAACCACGATCAAGAAAAGGTCAGTGTTTAAATGGGGGCATATAAAAATGGAGGATTTTGATTCAATCAAGCAAACAATTATAAATTCTCCCGCATTAAACACCTCCAATTTTTCAAATCATTTCATTTTATATACCCTTGCATCTGATTCATCTTACGCAACAGTGTTGACACAAATCAATGATCAAAACTTGGAGGCACCAATTTCATTTTATAGTTCAAATCTTCAAGGTGTTGAACTTAATTACTCTAAAGTTGAAAAGCAAGCCTTTGCTGTATAAAAAGCCATTAAACACTTCAAGCCCTTTCTCTTAAAGGCTCACACAAAAGTTATAGTCCCTTTTTCAGCAGTAAGATAGTTACTAGTTCAAAGGGAATTGGGAGAAAAAAGGGCAAACTGGGTCACGACATTACAAGAGTATGATTTGGACATTAGACCAGCAAATATTGTCAAAGGCTAAGGTTTTTGTAGGTTGTCAGCAGGAGCTTCTAATATCAGGAACATCAAGGTACAAACAATATTGAAGAAATCAATGAGATAAGTACCTTTAATCCTGAATCCCAATATCCAGATTTGATATTCTATTTGAAAAATGGATATGCTCCTTCTAATATTTCCTATAAAAATAAACGTGCCATAAGGCTGAAAGCAAAAAAATTCATGATTGTTGATGATGGGTTGTTTAGACAGAATTATGCTTCAATTTTGTTAAGATGCTTAGAAAAACCTAAAGCGCAAAAGGTCTTGTAGGAATTACATGATGGTCCAACAGGAGGACATTTTGGAGCTGATACAACAACCCACAAAATTATTCATGTTGGGTATTATTGGCCCACCTTATTTAAAGACACTCATGAATATGTAAATAAATGTAGAACATGTCAAACTACTAGTGGAAGACAAAGGAAGCTAGCCTTTCCTTTGCAACTAGTCAACATTGAACAACCATTTGAACAATGGGGATTGGATATCATTGGAGAAATTATTCCACATTCATCCAAAGAGCATATGTATTTCTTTACAGTTACAGATTACTTTACTAAGTGGGTAGAAGCAATTCCTTTGAAGACAACAAACTCTTAGGCAATCATTGAATTCATAGATCAGTTCATCATTACCAGGTTTGGTGTCCCAAATGCTCTTATTTTTTATGATGCATCTTATTTCTTTGGTAATTCCATAATTGAATTTTCTATCAAAAGAGGATTCAAATTGAAATATTTTGCAAACTACTACCCTCAGGGTAATGGTTTAACAGAATCCACCAATAAAAATCTTATTAAAATCATTAAGAAAACTATTGATCATAATCATAAGAATTGACATAAGTCTTTAATATATGCATTATGGGCGGACCGTATAACACAAAAGGCCTCAACAGGGACTTCTCCATTTAATATAGTGTATGGAAAGGAGGTTGTCATACCAGCAAACTTAGTGCTTCCATCGCTAACCTTAGTGCATTTATTGAAGAAAATCCCTCATCTTCTATTCAATTGAGACATAATCAGATCCTGAAACTAGAGAAAGAAAGGGAGAAGGCCTGAATTACACATGCAAAGCATCAACAAATTATTAAGTCTTCTTTTGATACAACTTCAACCAGCTCAAAACATTTACAAGTTGGTAATCTTGTTTTGAAATGGGACAAAGCCCACAAAGATAAAGGAAAACACAGTAAATTTCAGAAAACGTGGCTCAGACCATTTCAAATCAGTGAGAAGATAGGCCCATCAACATTCATATTGCAAGATCTATCAGGAAAGAGAGATTCTCTTCCTGTCAATGGGCTTATTTTGAAAAAATTCTTCAATTGAGGAGGTAACCCCTTCTCACTTTGTAAATATTCAATTTTCGGCTATATTTGTGTGAATAATTAGTTTATTTTCTTGCTTAGGAAATAAAGTTGTAAATAACCTTCTATTGGTCTTTACTATTTTTAAAATTTTACTTTAAAGAAAATAGTCTTAATATTTATTTTTGATATATGGAAGCCTTGAAGGAAAAGGAAAAAGTTTTAGGAAATTAGGTATAATTAAACTCTGAAAACCCTTTTTATTTTTGTGAAATCTTCTCAAAACTTGAAAATACTATAAATCGTTCTAAGTTTTAGAAGCCTAAAAAAGGTTATCAATAGAAAGCAAAGACTGATCCAATCTTAGCATCTTCAACTCTAAAAATTGTCATCTATGTTCTCTTAAGGAGAAAATTATTCATCCCATCCATCAAAGTTTATGATTTTTCAGAGTGTAATTCTAAAATTTATTTGATATAAAAGATAAGAGGTCTCATCACAAGCGTGCTTACCATAATCATAGGGGACTAGTTAGACTGACATTACCAACACTACATACCAAAACAGGGTAATGGCTTATAATTATAAGACTAGGGGTCTCATCACGAGCCAGCTTGTTCAGTTAAATTACAACCAATGAATGACATTGTCAACAACTGGCCACCAAACCAGGACAATGAATTTTTATCTTACAAAATAAAGAAATAAGGAAAAAAGAAAATGCAATACAAAAAGTGTGGAAACATATCTTTTGGATTCATTCTTTTAAATTATACTCTGAAATGGATGGAACAATGAATGATCAAATGGTTAAAAGGTAACCCTGTCGATAGTATAAACGTTTGTTGGCAACAATGGCTCTACATGTGACAAAGGAGTCATTATACAAGCTAAGTTGGAGAAGTCTCTTGTTTTATCATTATCAACCAATTAAGGTTTACATAAACTTAGAATGTATTTAATTTTGAGATGAGAAAGAGATAGCAAAAATAGTTTTCATTATATTCAGAATTTATGATTACCTAGTTATATTAGATTTTCTCTATCCACTAAGGTTTTCAAATTAAGAAGGTTAAAATATTACATTACTTTCTCAGAGATCACTGTTTCTTCCAGTGAATATCCAATTGTTGTGCTGTACAACAATCCCCCCATTTCTATAAAAACTTTTACACAAATTTTTTAATATGAAATGGGTCCATTTTTAAATAAAGTTAGTTAGATTTGTTAGTTGATAAATAACATTTAGGAAAATTTCTAACATCAGGAAACTAGTCCCATTATATCTAATCGGAGCCACCACACCAAACGGAAAAGGAGCTGCTTTTAAGGTCCGGACAGGGTGGTTTTCCCTGATGTTGATGCAATGATTTTCGAGGCATCAACACATCCAAAATCATCATACATGAAAAAAATAATTGATCTCATGGTGCAGACTCTTTAACAAAACAATCTTGGTGACTATATTCTAGAGAATGGCAAGAAGTAGGGAGAAAGAGCACCTGAAATAAGAGGGAATGCACATGCATTAATTGTTATTCACTTTTCTCCTTATGCATGGATCATAGATTCTGGAGCTTCATATCACATGGTAGCCACAAACAATTCTCTCTCATCTTTAAAACCATATGTTAGTCCTTCTATTCTCATGGGAGATAATTCTCTAGTAGAGAAAACTAGACAAGGGAGGGTATATCTTGGAGATGGAAGTTTTGAGAATGTCCTACATATTCTGAAGCTTTTAGTAAATCTTCTCTCCTTGTATCAAATTACACATAATGGCATCGTAAGGAGAGTTGAATTCACTCCAAATTCAGTGAAGTATATATGACATGCAAGATAACTCTAAAATTGTAGTTGGTAAGGTAAATCGTCAATCTCATATGTATATTTTTCTAAATTTGTTCCTCAATAATATTGCACTTTACTAGTGATACATGAACTTGATAAAAGTAGAATTTGGAATGAAAGCTTTTGGTACTTTAATTTCCAATAACACAACAGCCTAGCAAATAAAGAATGGTGAAAGGCATGCTTGCCATATTTCTGGTGGAGTTTGTGAAGGATGTGATCTTGGAAAGAATCCATAAGAAAAGTTTGGGAAAGGACATGCGTGGAGGGTATTCTCTCTATTGGAGCTTGTTCACAGTGATAATATGGGACCATATCTAGATCTTTCCATAAGAAAATCCAAATATGTACTCACATTCATAGACAATTGCATGAGATACACATTGATGTAATTTCTCAAACTTATACCTGAAGTGTTTGAGCATATAAATATTTTCAAAATGCATGCAGAGAAGCAATATGGAAAGATGATCAAGATACTCCGTATAGATAATCGTGGAGAGTATGTCAACAAGGATGTCCAACAATGTTGTGATAAAACAAGAATATGGTTGCAACACACAGTTCCTTACACTCTACAATAGAACAGGGTAACTGAGAGGAATAATGGATCCTTGAAAGAAATGGCTAGTTGCACATTGCATGAAAGTTACCTTCCTTTCAAATTGTGGGTTGAAGCAATCAATTGCACTTCTTACATACAAAACAAATCTCGTCACATATCTATTATAATAAAAACACATTTTGAAGCATGAAGTTGCATGTAACCAAAATTCACACATTTATAGATTTTGGATCTTGTGGATGGGTCCATTCCTATAGAAAAAAGGAAAAATTTGGACCCTTTAAGCAAAGAATACATTGTTGTTGTATACCTAGGTGGTGTAAAGGGATACAGATTGCTAGATCTTTCAATAGAAAATTTCTTCATTGAGAGGAGTGTCTACTTTGAAGAAAGCCCCTTGCATGTATCTAAGGAACAAAAAGTAGAAAGTTGTGTTCTTCCTCCTGTAGTGGATCTAAAAGATTATGTGCCATATCATTCAAATTAGATCTCATATCTGAGTTCTGGAGCCAATTCAAAAGATCACAGACATGCATGTGAAGGTTCATATTCTCAACCAATTTCCACATAGAAGTGGTACCTCTGTTGAAAATTGGCAACAAGAAATTGCTAAAAATAGAAGTGCTAAAAATAGCATTGCTAAAAATAGTAGTTTGGGCATCAGTGTTGGATTGGGCAACAGGGAATGAAAAATGGAAGTGCTAAAAATAGAAGTTCTATTTTTAGCAGTGCAGTGTGGATTCCTATTTATAACAGTCCCTGGTCTATCTATAGGAAGTAAATTCAAATTTGGTCTTACCACCAGTTTGGAATATTAATTAATTAATTCTCCATGAGTTAATTAGTTAAGGAAAGGAAAACTTGAAGTCTTTATGAGAACATGTATTTTTTTAAAGTATAAGATTTAAATATCTTATAGATACATTTTTTTATTACAAAATATTCATTTTTTTATTATTATAGTCAACATTATTTTTCTATTTAGAACATAACTTTTATTTTTTATTTTAAAGGGAATGGATGAACAAACTTACACATCTCTCATACTGGTTTTTAGAATGAGCCTCTTAGCTCAACAAGAATGTTTTAGTTAATATTTTAATTCCTGCAAGTATGAAAGTGTGACATATCAATTCCTACAAGTGTGACATTTCAACAATATTTTAATTAATATTTCAATTCTTGCAAGTATGAAATATGAATTCTTACCAGTGTAACATTTCAACTAGTGCAAGTGTGAAAGTTTCAATTCCTGCCAATATAGTTTTTTTTATTTGGTAACTTATAAAACAACATTAACACCCAACTCTATAATATTGAATCAATACTACAACTTCATTAACATTTAGCACATTGCATTAACATATACCATTCACGAATTCTTAAGAATTAAATGTATAGATGTTAATGGTCAAAATGGCTCACTACTAACCATACCAAATCCACCCAATTGTTCACCTTTCTAACCAAAATCCAAACCATGATCAATGAGCAATGGTCTAGTGGCATCTCTTATTTGTGGTATGGAGCAATTATATCCCACGAGAGAAGAAAATCTACAGAGAGCAGCATATCATGTGAATGGGAGAAGAGTTTTTATTGATATATAAAATGATTTAAATAATGAAATAATTTTTTTAATTTTAAGGATAAAAAAATTATGCTTTTAAAATAAATACGTATAATTTAATATATATATAATTCTACAACAATAAATGGATTCAAACTAAATAATTTCTGGTTTTCAATTTTATATTTGAATATGATAGAAGTGGAAGTGATAAAATAGTTTAGGGTATGTAAATCTATAAAAATGATTTCTTATATTATAGTTTAGGGTGTGTAAATCCATAAAAATGATTTTTTATATTATTAAACTTTGTAGAATAAGTTGAAGAAAATGGTGTTAATCTTTAATCTTTAAAAATAACATAAATATCTAACTATGGATTAATTAGGCTCTACCATAGTATATTTTACTTCTATAAAAAGATTAGAATAATGAGTATTAAATTTATTTTAAAATTATAGATCATAATGGTTTTTTCTAATATTATCCAAAGGTTGTGAGATGTTTTAAACTTAAATTTTATAATCATGAATGAAACATAATTAATTTTAAATATCGAATTGTTTTTTATTTTAATCTCAGAGATTAACCTTTCTATTTTTAATAGATACTAAAAATCTTTCCTTTTACCAATAATGTTATTGCATAGTGTTGCTTTTATGCTCCACTTGTCATGTCACCTTATGACATTGATGGTGATCCTTTACCATGACCCATTATTGCATTTAGTTTTGGAACTAAACTTGAGTCTCCAATTTCACCTTTTCTCTACACGGGACTCTAGACCCATCTCCTCCCTTGGTTTGACCATCTTAGTTCAATTTCTTATGATCTTTGGTTTTTCCATGTCAGGTTGTAATAGTGCAAGATTGTGTTTGATTGGCTTATTAATGGGAGGAAAGATGGAACTTGCCTCTACCCAGATGATAATTCATAGGATTAATTTGGCTTTCGTGGTCTTCACTGCTTAGCCTTGGAGAGATACATATTTTGAGTCAACTGTTTTGTAACACCCTCTTCCCACATCTACCGAATTAATTGACCAACTGGAGTAAGCATGTGACAAGAAGTTACTATGATATGTTTCAACTCCTTATGTGTCAGTTAAGGAAGTGGAATTGATGCAAACAAACCCTACCAGACCTTCTACACCTACTACAGGACCCCTAGAATGCATCCCATTCATTCCCCTGACCAATCCCTGGGTCCTATTGATTTTTAGACCATTAAATCCCTGGACCCTCCCTTGACATGGACAAGGGTGCATCTGGGAGGCTCCATATGCTCACACAACAAGGCATGCATGTGTCTGGGGACTTTTATCCTCAGAGTTGTGCCTACGACTTCAGGATTTGTGTCACTTTTCAAGCCCATAATCCAGGTCACTTATGAGAAACACCTGTAGCTTCTAAAATCCATAATTTAAATAATGAAAAGACTTACAAATCAAAAAATGACTCTTGGACTAGGCCTGACCATCCCCAACCAGGACTAACCTTTTGTCAAACACTTTGCATCAATGCAATCTACAGTAAATGAATACGAGACAGAGCATAAATGACTGATAACTCATATGAAACTCGACAAGAAGGATCAACACCCTCTTCCCTTAACTGTTTTGACATCAATTACGTCTTGCATTCATTATCCTTTCAGTTACAAGTAAATACATGAAATAACCATGACTATAATTATTCACATAACCATGCTTATAACCAACATTAAATCATGTAATAACAATGAGATAACGACTATTAAGGCCACATAATAACAAGTACAAAAGAAAGATAACTTTGCTTTTATTAAACATAGGCAAGAGATGACCAAGTTCGAGACTTCCACATACCACCCAACCATAGACATGGTTGAACCAAATATTTCTTTCACCCAATCACCCCCATGCCATATTCCAAGCATGAAGGTGGGATCTCATCGATAAACCAATCCAAAAACAACCAAGGGATCCAGAGGTTAAACCACCTCTACCCTCACCAAACCGTGATCTCACCAAAATAAAAAACAAGATCACAAAACCAAACTGAGCTTGCAATGCCTTCGGAATCCATCACTATCCTTGAGAAATTTTCCATCTCCTTGTCTCTCAGGCTTTACCGCAATCCACACCGATCACTAGGCCTTAAATTGAGACACCACCCTTAGGCTTTATCGTGTATCCCATCATAACCAGTCAAGGGATTCCTAGGCCTTCATGAATTTTCCTGAGACCACCTTCACCCTAAATTCTGAAACCATCTGACAACTTTAAAGCTTAAAACTAAGAAAAAATCCCATCACACCATGACTATCCGGAAAAAGACAAGGAAAGGGTAAAAACCACTATTGTAACCCAACAAAACCATGCCACCAACAACAAGAGAACCATATACCAACATGCAAATCCATGCATGTCAAAACCAACTAGGAAATCACACATGCAATATGTTACCTGCAAGTATTCCTACTAAAGTTTCTTGATCCTTCTCTTCCTTTCTTGATCTTTTCTTTGCTTGCCTTTCCTTGTCCTTCCTTCGCTTGCTTTTCCCTTCTTTTCTCCAAAGCTAGAAAGTTCCAAAACTTTAAGTGTCCAAGAGAGAGAGAGAGAGAGAGAATAATGAGAGAGCTCTAAAACTGAACTGACCAAAAGCCATGACCTGATGCTCAGAGGCCTTTTTAACATTGAGGCCTCTATTTTCTTCATTTTAAATCATTTTCCTTCAAATTCCTCCTCACATGAAACATGTGACCATTCACCTTCCTTTTCACCTATTTTCCTTTATTTTCATAAATAAATGTGCCAAAATACCTTTTTTCCTTTTTAATGCCTTAGCCATTG
The DNA here is from genome assembly GCA_000404065.3 of Pinus taeda. Taxonomy (NCBI): domain Eukaryota; kingdom Viridiplantae; phylum Streptophyta; class Pinopsida; order Pinales; family Pinaceae; genus Pinus; species Pinus taeda. The sequence continues at coordinate 59,874 of APFE030341384.1, read as the reverse complement.
CCTTTGCCAACTTCCCTTAGCCATAAACACATCAATTGATTCCCATTAGGACATATTTTCCCAACATTCACCTTGGAATAAGTGTCCCTTAACTGTGGCCTTATTTGTTAGGTAAACTTGACTCAAGATAGGGTCAAAGTTGACCAAGTTAAACAGTGATGATTTTGGGGCACTGGTATTCTGCCCGTGGTATTATGTGTAATGGAGCTTATAAAAGGCTGGGAGGACTTCATTGTAATGCAAGACCTGGAGGTGAACGGTGAAGGCTCACTTGGTCGAATTGGCCAGGGTTTTGACAAATGCTAATAAGATCTTATTAGGTTGGGTTTTTCCTCGGATTTGGGGTTTCCCCAAATAAAAATTTGTGTTTATGTGTTTATGGTTATTGTTGGTTATTTTTATATTTATTCCTCTTGGTAACTATTTATGTTATGCAGTAAATTTCTTAACATTATTTTGCATTTATTAACTTTTATTACATGAAATTTTAACTAGGGGTTATTACAAACCCCTTCCCCTTGGGGAAAACTGTCCTCGGTGGTAAACCACACCAAGAACTCAACAAAAATGCTGAAAACCAAACATACTGTCCATGGAGCTTTATAACTTAGTTTGTTGCCTTATTTACAATGAATGACCTACTTAAAAAAAAAAATATTATGATAACATGATGAGATAACAACCATACCACTTACTGGAGCTTTATAACTCATCTCGTGGCGATGTTTACATCCATATACATATGTAAATATACCAAAAAATTAGCAAAACATATGCCAAACATATACCAAACATCATACCAAAACTGCTTTGCCTCCACTGGAAAACAGAGAAGGATACATGGCCCAAATATGATATGCCATCTCCTATGTAGCTTCTTCGAGCCCAAAGTGCTTCCAATGCACTTTAACTTACTCTATGGCTTTGTTACTGAGAATGATTTTCTTCCACTGCAATATGCACTAAGGCTCTTGCTGGAATTCTCCTTCTTGATTGACCTGGAATATTGACCAGTCAATAACATGATCAATATCCTTTATATACATTTTAAGCAATGAAACATGGAAAAAATCATGGACTTTCACTGTTGGAGGCAGTGCAATTCGATAGGCTTCATTTTAATAAATCTCATAAGAAGCAAGAAAGCTTTTGGAATAGATTTCACCAAAAATAATACAAAACATTGACATATTGTCACAGTATGATTCAATATCCCCAAACACTAAAATTGTAGAAGCACTTGAGATTGGATTGAAGGACGCACACGACATTTTATCAACTTTTGGAATGCAACCAAAAAATTACACTCACGTTCTTGGTGGGTTAAACCATGGACAAAGGATCAAAATTATCCAACATTCCAAATTGTGGATGAAGTAGTTGATGATTCTCCACCAAGTTGTTCCAACTCTATATTCCAATCTTCCTCTTCATTGATCACAATGAAAGTGAATTGCAAATAATGGAATGTGAGTGAAGACATGAGTTCAATGAAATTTTAGATTCCATTGATGAAAATGTAAGCAAAACTGTAAAACTAGTGGTGGATCTTGATGGTAAGGATATGTTCCAAGCATGTTTGGTTAGTCAATTGAATGGAAATATGACATTATCCAAATATAGGTTGACGAAAGTGAGAAATGAGGTCTACTTTAGGTGAGATGGGAAGGCTCGACAGAATGGTGTTTCAGTTGGCTTTGGAATTGGATAAGATTGTGGGGTGTTGTTTGAAAGCAACTCAATTCCCCCCACTGAATGTACTGTAAGAAAAGGTTTTCCTCGAAGTATAAAACAAGGTGTTTCTTGTGGAACATGGTACAATGGAAGGGTTCAAATAATAAGGAAGAATGGTGGTAATAGGGTGTTTGATTACCATAATGAAATTGACCTTTGGATAGATTAGAAGGCATACAGATTCAGTTATCTTGGTATAGTAGAATAAATGGGCAGCGCATGTATAAGTATGATTTGACAGATCATGCTTTTGTACAACTTGAATTTGTTATAACAATCACAAACTTATCATACAATTCTAAGAATGATACATACAAATTAGAAGAAAATGATTACAATTTTTTTTTCTTCGGATTTTGTAAAAAAATTGAACAAGGTTAATTTCCAAAACATTATACTTTCACTTTCCTTATGTATTTCCATATGTTGGATCATTTATAAATAATTATTTATTGTATTTTTGTTTATTTGTTTGTATGAATCTGATGTTAATTTTGTACTTTTTGGATTTAGATGTAGTGAATAGTTCAAATGGTGAATGTTTGAGATAACACAACCTTCTTTTGTTACCTGCTTTTGGGTGTAAGTTTATTTCACTAGCCATTCATATTTTTGTATTTGTGTTTCATTCAAACATTAATTTGGTATTTACTCCATAAAAACAATATAATTACATACCTATATAACTATATGTACCCCTTACCTCAACACATATATACAATTTGGAGATAAGGGTATCCCTTACCTCAACACTTGTGTTGGATTCCTTCTATTGTGGTTCCTCTGAAGTTGGCCCATTTAATCATGAACAGAAAGAAGAGTTAGTTCTTTTTTCATGATGTTTCCTTTGGTTCCTGCCTTCCAATATTGTGTATGTAACACAAATATTTTGTTGATTGCAGGTTTTATTGTCAATCTACTCCTTGTTGACTGATCCAAACCCTGATGATTTGCTTGTGCCCGAGATTGCTTACATGTACAAGAATGACAAACCCAACTGCAAGAAACTAGACCCAAAAGTATGGAACTGGACCCAAAGTATGTAATGGGTTAGACATGTTAGAAGAAATTGGAAGAAACTTGTTACCTATAAAACTTCAACTCTGCTATAATTTGCTTTAAGGACATGGTTATAAAACTAGTCTCTTGTATGAAATGTTATTACAAGCTTTGTTTTCCCAAATTTGGTTAGAATGGTTACCTGGGACGAGTATTAGGTGTTATGTTATTTTTGGAAGTGGATCTGCATATTTTAGGATGACGATCAACAATTGGTGCTCTTACTTGTTCCATTGTGTAAAGAGATGGCCATTATTCACATTTCTGACTTTACCAGCATTGAGTTTTGCATGTAAGGATTATATGCAATTATAATTTGTGACCTCAATCTACCAGATATTTAGACTTGGATCTTGTTTTGAGTAATTTGGAACTTTATCTATGTTAATATATCTTGCTTGGATGAGTAATCACTTTTTTTGTATTACTTAGTGAAAATATAAAAGGGTTTTTTGTTGATGGTACCAATTTCTGCAATATTTTGAGAGTCAATTGATGGTTTCTCCCTCAATAACTGATATTGTGATTATATCCAATCTAATGGTGATAATTTATGGAATTTTCTATGCATTGTACTACCATTTCTTCTTAATCATTTTCCAATGGAGTGTCCATAGCAATAACCATCTTCATGTGGTGCCCATGAGAAAAATATGTAAATGATATTTTTTGTGTTCTATTTGAATGAAGTAATGAATATTAATTTAAATTTACTATGACAAAGATGGCCCAACGACATGAATTGTTTATTAGCAAAAAAAATAATCATAAATGCCAGCCTATTATTTATACCAAGAAAAAGACACGAAAAAGATAGGGATAAATGTCTTAAATCTGGTTGTTTTGAGGACGCTTATTGCAATTTTGTTCCATTATATTTTAGTGATTTTGATTTTTGACATGAATAATGTTATATATCTTAAAATATGTAAGTTGGTACAACAAACATCCATACTTCACTATATTCTATTTGGTATTTAGAGAGACTTGTTTGTGGCTTTGGGTCCTTGTATACAATTCTTTTGTCATGTTGGGTAGCATCTCTTAGGAAGTGTCTCTTTGCCTTTGGATGTTGGATCATTGTATTATTTGTTGATATTTTTCTTAAAAGTGTGTAGAATGCTCATAAGACAGATACTAATCTAAGCCAAAGAGGTGTTTATTTTTTGTACACCACATTCTATTCTTAATGACAGTCCATACATTAAAACAAGAATAGGGGAACAAGGAGAACTTTGAAAAGGCGATATGTTACACAAGCAAGGGACAAATGTGGCTTGACGTTGGTGTATTTACACATAACATGGAAAACTTTGAAAAGGTGCCTTATTTCATAGGCAAGAAACATGGTTTGACTGAATCGAGACTTCAAATGGTTAATCAATTGGGAATTCCTCCTGGTGAAGATGAAATCAACACACTAGTAAGGCATAACATAGTAAAATGAGGTTTAAGGATCATCACATTGAAAGTTCGAGTTACAAAGAAAGAAATGATTGTTGAAGTTTTATTTAAAGATTTGGATCAATTTTAACAAACTCCTTTCTAAATTTCACTTAAAATTAATTAAAAATTTTCAAAAAAACAAAGACGCAAAGCAGTAAAATTAGAAAATGTCTCATAACCTAAACCATGCTTGAATTAATTTATTATTATTATCCTTAATTTTTTTTTTAATATTAATTTTACTATTTGTCTCATGAATACTCATTCATCCTTGTCAGAAAAGAAGCCTTGAACTTAACTTGACAAAGAACACACAATTTTAATTAATTCCACAAAAGTTTCCATGTTTATGAGATGGATATTTCATAATCACATCATCTGCAAATTGACATTAGAGCAAACTTTCACATTGAAAAAAGGAGGGTAATAATTCAAGATTGAATGTAACTACCAATAGAGTATTCTCTATGTGAATGCCATTTGTCATTAAAATTTCCTAGAGTTTTCATTTTTATATGTTGTTGGAGAGATTTTTCATTAGTTTGTAAGTGAACTAAGAAAATCACAACATAAAATACAATACTTAATCAAACACACATGCTTATGCATACTACACAATTATTTAACTTTACAAATTGGACCCCATTAAAACAAAATTTGGTAAATAAAAGAAAATATTTGTCTTATTGATAATTTACAAAGGAGAACATCACATCATTGTAGACACTAGACAATATTTTATCTAGTTTAGTGTTCCTATACCATAGTTTGTATATACAACATTTGCCAAAAATATAGCAAATTGCTTATCTATTTCTTGTAATTTGTAACTACTACAAAAAGAAAGGTTGTTACTTATAAATAAGGGTGGTTGTTCATGTCCATCATAATTCACCATGAATGCATTACCATAACAAGATTCTTAGATATGCATTGCAATAACACACAAGGAGGTTGCTCTTTTTATTCCTCTCCAAAGACCCAAATAGGTTGTAATAAGTTCCCTTACTTGAGAGATAGTGAGTGAATGATTAATTGGGTGATGAGGATATAACCCATCACTTATATGGATTTGAGATTTGAGACCCCAATATTGGTTGTAGATAGTGGTATTGCATCTAGAGGGTCTAGACTTGTGCTTGAACACCTTATTTTATGCAATCATATTCATCAATTGATTTTTCATCATCATATATGTTGTAACACTAGAGACAACCTCTAGTTGAGAAGAGGTCAGTGCCTAGGACATCTGTACAAAAAGATAAAAACTATGTTTGTTGTCCCATACATCATTTCTCAGAGACATTTTATCAGAGGGTAACTCAAGGGGAGTATCTTGGGGAAGAGGCACCTTTCTCTATGGCCACACTGCCTAATAAAATGATTTTAGAGCAATAACAAGATAACATAATGAAAAAGTGGAAGATTTGAAATAGAAGATTGTAGTAACAGAATCTCTTGTAATAAACCTTACCAGAAACATGAAATACTGAGAAGGTGACAATATGAAACAATGGAGTGCAATTTAAGGTTATTTTAATTAGAAATCTACAGGTACAGTGAGCTTTTACATATTTCGGATCGTCTTTGGTTCCCAAGTTGAATTGTTCAAATGATAACTTTGAGCTCTGAGTCTTAGTATTAACTGGTCCTCTAAAACGATTTTGCAAGTCACAGAGTTTTTCTAGAGATGTCATACCTCTAGGCATAATATTCCCTCTCATTAGTTCAGTTTCTCCCTGCAAAGCCTTATCATGCTCATCTTCTTCAATGGTTGCATCCTTAAATATGTCTGCATTGGCCATAAAATGCAGAATCTAGTGGTCATCATTAAAAACATGAAATTTAGCTACATTATCAGCACAAATGGTTTATAAGTAATCTCTATAGAAAAATCATCTCTTAAAGGTGACATCCTAGCATCCACATTAGCTAATGTATCTACAACGAAATTTCTAACTCTAGGAACATAAATAATATTAAATGCTTTAAAATGGGAAATAAGTCGCCATACCTCTTGCTGGTAGTTTGTCAAATTTTGTGATACATAGTGGATAGTGTTCCATACGTGATGGATGACAACCTCTTAGTCACCTATTAACTTGATCAACTCCACCTTGAGGTCAATGGCTTTCTTTATATGCAAAACAAGTGCTTCATATTCAGCAATGTTTTCCGTGTACTCAAACTCCAAGTGACATGATAAACTGTACATCTTGTTAAGTGAGTCTATAAGAACACAACTAGCTCTAGATCCATCCTGAGTCTTAGAATCATCAAAATACAAAGTCCAAAAATCAGTAGCTATTAAGCTAGTTCCTACATTACCACTACTATTTACATCTATATTACAAAATTCATTTGCACTAGTATGGGTGATGGATATGCTTGTTAACACCCATGATCAATCTCTAAAAAAAATTCCCAACCATTTGATGAAACCATTTGATGAAACTTCATTTGTGTCTATAAAAGCTGTTTGAAGTTCTTTAAGATACTTTTCTAGGGTAATATTAATTGGTGGCACATTGCACTTTCTATGTTAATACATCACATGATAATAGACATAGGTAATGCTTGTGCCAATATGCTAACAACGTTCTCTTTACCACAACTTCTTTTTTCATCTTAAAATTATATGCCACATTTCCTTAGTTACCTTACTCTATTATCTCCCTGTTTCTATTCACATATTTTTTACCTATATCCACCATTAATCCTTCAATTCACATTAGGACAATAGACTCGTTATAGTATTTAATATACACATTTATTGCCGTGTGTATCTTGTCATGCATAAATACATATTTTCTATACTGTCCTTTTCCAACTTATGCTATTTTCCAAAACTTTTAAGAAAAAGCATCAGACTGGTAATGACCAGGTTAAGAGTTTTCCCTTGTAAATTACCAATGTATCATTTGACCTTAATTTATATATATAATTTTTTTATGCAATTTTGCTAAGTGCTCATGGAATATAGCCTGCATCTATTCATGTTTATCCTATAGGACCAACTCAGATCAAATCTTTAGATATTAGAATTACAATTAATAATCATTTCAATCCATCAAACTTCTCTTTTCATCTTGATTTCAATCAGACTTAACCTTTCCAATTGTGAGGTGTATAAAATAAACCAATTAGTGAACCAATCCATGATTCAGTATTACGAGAATGTGACTCACAAAAATCTTGAGCCCCCTACGTTCATCAAATACAGGAAATTCAAAATCAATCTAGATTCCTTTTCTATATTTGGGGGTGGGGAGCATTGCATTTCCTACCTAGTAGATTTCCATATTCTTGAAAATGACTCTAGCCTTTCTCACTTTATACTTACTAAATTTGGTGTAAAGTTAATATCTTTGTGAGTATCAACATCATTGTTTCGAAGTGCTTCTATGTTTATTTAGTGCCTTGAAGTAACTCAGATACTATTATCATGTCACTTTCAACTTAAAATCTCAAATATGCTGCTCACTTCAATATTATGAGGCTAATCTCCTTCCCATCACAAGTTATTATGATAGTTTATCACAACTTACCTCCATTTTGTTGGTTTTTAAACAAGAAACAATTCTCAATTACTTGACTTTTGGAAACATCCATACTGATGGTTTGTGCCATTTATTCCACTGTTGTAACCATTATTTCTTTGCCTCCCTCCATGGAGGGACTTTTCAGTGAGAATGTTTGTCAATTCCCTTACCATTTTTTTGCATCGATCATGATATCCAACTTACTTGTACCAACCAATTATTACTGTATTGGATTTATTTATACCTAAGTTACACTTTTCACATATAGTTTTTTTTTATCTTTTATCGTCACCACTATCATTGTCTCCCATATCATTTTCTAATTTTTAATTTGGTGTAAAGGATTCCAGCCATTTCAACCAATCACCTAAAATAACTCCAATTTACTCATATTATACATTTTTTTGCAATCATGAGCATTCTATTTTTCTTTCAACTTTGACAAAAGTTATCATTAAGTATGTCCATACAACTTATAGGGTATACCAATACACCATATTTTTGGTTTTATGTACTACAGGAATCTCGATCCCCTTTATTCCCTTTTCTAATTATATATATACTTTATTATGTGTATATTCTCTCTTTTTTTTAGCATGCAACACATTTATTAATGTGTGTTTCACCACGTGGCTATAGCCTCTTTCCTTTTTAGGCTTGCTTCCATACACAGGTAAAATTACTCTTCTATTAGGATTCATAAATTTATTTTTACTGCCAAATGATTCCTTCATTCAGTCTCTTCGTTAGGTACTTGGTCAACATCCAATATATGTGCAAGGAGGTAGTTTATATTAATCAAGTAATTAATTTTCGACTGTATCTAGTGTAAAAATTATTTATTACTTACTTTGAGACCAATAGTATCCTTTACCCCTTTTATACCTATCTCCTTCCTCAACAATCTATACTAGATGTTTAATTTAAGATATTTTTATTATTATTGATCTTATAAATTATGTATTGAAATATAACTTTTGTGCAAATTAACAAAAGGGTCTTGCAACTAGAAACAAGAAATCATCATCCAGATAATCATAAACTTTTGAGGGTGATTTCTTATGCACACCCCACCTATTTTCTTAAACATACCTATCTGATGTTTTATAATTGTTTAACAATATATAAATGTTACTTTAATTGATTCACACCTGTATATGCCTCCTAATTTGTTTACACACATAATTCCTCATCATTACAGATCATAAACTTTTTTCTCTACTTACTATCCAACAGTGAAGGGATATGATTTACTAATTAACATGTGTTATTAAATAAATCTTCCAAACAATTGCTCATTCTCCTAGGCACCCACATAATAGTTCTTGTTTGTTAGAGTACCTCGGTAATAATTCCATCGACATTTTTATAACTTAATTTACATAATGATATTTATTTCAATTTAATCATGGCAGGGTTCTTTCACTTCTCCTTGCCTTGGCTCTATAACATAAAATTTGTGTTTGCTTCCTCATCTAGTAAGATTCTTTTAATATGTTGTTTAGATGTAATCGGGATCATAGGCCACAATATTGTAACATGTGGCTCTGATACCACTTGTAACATCACTAACTAGAAAATCAAAAAATTAACTCTACACCAGAGTCATTCTTGTAAGTTATTTGATTAATTTTCATATAAATAATGGTTAATACATTCCCTTTCTATACAAAACTTGCATTGTCTCTCCTTCATCCTATTTACTAGATAGGAATTATTATGGCATGTTGAACATATCAATATATATATAAAGTGATGGAAAGCTTTATATTATGCAGAACTATTACCGCTTTTGTACGTGATACATATTACTAGGTTAAATCCTTGATGTTATGGCAACATTTGTTAGTTCTTAAAGGTTTCATTAAGGTTTATATGTATGCATGTATTTTGTCATTCCACTGAATCTTGTTATTATAACACTATTCAACCCATCGAACTTTCGAGACACATCACAGTGTCCAACACTAAGACATGGTCTCTCTACGAAAGGGTTAACATTTTTTTTTTTATGAATCTAGGATAATTTGTAACTAGTGAGAGTTATCCTGAAAAGACCCAGGATCAAATCTAACTGGCTGCCACTATAAACCTAGGCTACATGCAACCGCCTGCAAGCCGCACAATAGCAGGAAACTTATGCCTCAACAAGAGCCGAGACGTCCACTATGGGGTCACCTACTCTTCTAGCCAAGACACAACAGGTCATATATATACTCAATGATATTTAAACCCTCATCTCGTGGGTTTCACCCAGCGAAACTTACCATGAAACCCCATATCACTGTATACGAAAGGGTTACGTGTTACTAGATCTGACATTCACCCACTATAGGGTTACAATTTCCAGTGGAAAATTCTTATAGGTTAGTTAAGGTAACTAACCCTCCAACATAGTGTTCCTCACCATCTCATTCTCCTATGGTGCCTCCAATGGGGTTCTGCAACTTCATAGCACAAAGATGGATTATTCTCATTATTGTTTATCAAACTAAGTCTTTCAGTAGGCGACTCTTCAATGCTCAGTTATGACATTTAACTTAAGGTAAGGGAATTATGTTTTTTTTGTAAACCCTCTTCATTTGTTTCTTTCAATAGTTCTTCCAACTTACAAAGTAATTCGACTTTTACAGAATATGGAGAATGTACATTAACTATTATTTATTTATCCTATTTCAGTTGAGGGTGCATTCATGGGATTTCTCTCTTCCCTGAAGGGGTTTTCCATCAGGCTAGCATGGTCTCAGGACTTATTACACACCATACCTCTGTGCCATGGTTTTCATCTTCAAGGTTTTGTGACTTGACTCAAAGGGAATAACCTACAATATTATTTGAGTTATATCTCATTCTAGTTAATGTAGGAAAAAATATGCAATTTTGTTATAATTACCCAACGACATGTTTCCCCTCAGTTAGCTCCAAGTATTAAAGTTGGGGTTTTGTCCAGGACCTAACCATGTCGGGACCCTACATGCTTGTTTTGTTAACAGTTGGAAAAGGTAAACCAAGACTTGTTTTCTGTATTGTTTTGCTTCTTAGGGTTTTCTCTGAAGTCCTAATAGTAATTTTTTTACCCTTTGTTTGGACAGGAGCTTGTATGAGGTGTTTTAGGGCCATCTTAGGTTAGTAACTAACCGAAATTTCATACCTCCTTTGATTGCTTCATTTTTACAATTCGCAACTGGATTTTAATTATTTGTTTCCCCTTTGGTGGTTTATACAAGTAATTGATTCGAACTGCAGCAATTAATCTTGGTTAATCAACCAGCCATGCATTCCAGTTTTTGCTAAGATCCTTTTCCTCTTGTTACGGGTCGCCTTTGTATCTTTTTTTCAAATGAAGGTTTCGAGAACTCGGCCAAAATCTTTATCTCCGAGCTATGGTTGTCGGCCTTAGTATTTATTTCAGCAATACTTGAAGCATGCTCGAATTTACGGCTTAATGTCCGACTACGAGTTTTTTGTACTTACTGACTGGTATTATTATTGTAGCAATACCAAGTTATATTTAATGTCATTGTTGTATAAAGGTTCGATTGTTTAAAGAAGATGAATATTGATATGGGTCTCTTTGCATAATGTCAGATTTTATTATTCAGAATCTTATCCTTTTTTTATTCTCATTATTTCCCTAGACTGATATTTTTTTGAGCGATATCTAACCTTGGGACCTTCTCTTTTCATTTCAATCTTCTTGTCTTGGGCCAAGGATTGTTTCTACATTGTTGGTTAACTATCTTGGCCTGAGAACTAACCTAGTTCATTGTATTAAATCAAATTTACTTAATGAAAGTTACATTTGGTATTCATTCCACAAAGTTCATCTTCCTGAAAAAACATATACTTTATACAACTGACAGGAAGACAAAGTATCACAAATATAGAGAAAAAATACTTGCCTTTTACTTAACAACCTGAAACAACCACAAAATCATGAGGAAAGAAAGTGCTTTGCCCATCTAATGAGTACCGTATCCAATACCAGAATATATATGTTGACAATATTGATATCCCTATAAAAGATGTTGAAGATCTTCACAAGCCGCTCAAATGTCTACACCAATTGTTAAAACTATGATCTTTCTATTTCTATTGATAAAACCAAAATTATGATAAATATCACAACCATATTAAAATTATTAATGTGGTTCATATAGCCAAGGGATTCATTTGTATTTACCATTGATAAACATATAACAAAAAAACTAATGCAACAAAAATATAATTATTAACTATTGCAACAAAAATATTATTATTAATTTGACTTTACCTAACCGTTAAGAATCCCATGTATTGATAAAAAACAAAAGTGTTGTAGATTTTATATCCTTTACAACCAAGATATAAGACATTTTTTCTAAAATTAGGTATGCAACCAAGATATAAGGTTGTTTTTTAAAATTAGGTATGATTTGAAAATCCTTAGTAAATTGGTGGCCGGGGAGCCAATGGGCACATCCATCCCTCTTCAGACATCAAACTTTTTTAATTGATTAAAATTCAATGCAACCCAACAAACTCTCTAACACACTATAGTCGTGGATAAGCATTACGAAGCATATGTTAAGCATATTCCCTTGAGAATCAATCTATGTAGTCAATTAAAATAATAATAAAAAGTCAATAGATCCTCATCCACCTTAAATTGAAATAGTAAAAAAATCCATACTTTAAAATTGTATAATTAAAACACAACTAAAAATCTAAATTCTTTCAACTACTTAAAAATGGATTTCCATGAAGTTGTAAAAATAATTATTACTAATTGGAAATCTTTTTAGGATCTACTAAAAATAAAAATGTTAATCTTTAAGATTGAAACAAGTAACAATTCTAATTGTATTTTATTTATGATTATGGAGTTTTAGTCTACAATTTTAAAATAAATTTAGCATTTGTTACTTTAATCTCCTTATAGAAATAATATGTTCTGAGAAATGTGACCAACCCTGCATGGAAGCAATGTGACCAGCGGTGCAAGGGTAGCTTGAGGAAGTTGCGTGTTGGGAAGCAGCATGGTGCAGGGGAAGAGGAGGAGGTGTAGTGTAGATCAGTGCAGTGAAATCCAGTGTGAGGATATCCACTCGACAGCCAGCGTAAGGAGGTAAGGGCTCAGTGTGAAGTCATATCCATGCCTAGTGAGGTGCGATCAGAGGTCTTGGAGCATTGGTTGTACGCTGAGTAGAGGCAACGATGAATTGGTTCTATTCACGGTTGTGAACATTGATGAATTGGTTTTGTTCTCGCAGAAGAGCCGTGAGGAACATTGAAATGGTTAATTGGCGAAACATTCTGGAACGTTGAGCAAAGGCAGCGTTTTTCAGGGAGCGATAAGGAGTAGAGTCAGGGTGTGATAGCATTGCAGCAAGCCGTGATTTGTAACCTACCCACCAGAACGGATTCGTAGCTCTTTGTTCTAATATGTCATTGAAGTCGTCGTTGCAGAGGAGGAAACAACATAGTTCTTTTGTTGCTTTGCAGGTGGTTAGGGATGTTAAGATCCTTTGCGAGGAGATGGAGATTTATTTGCTTGGATGCAAAGTTTCGGCAGGATTAGGAGCTCCCTGTAGCGTGACGTGAGTAGATCGATTGGTGGAGTTGCATGGTCTGCCTATGGTGGATCGCTTCCGCCATGGTGGTGAACTGTGGCTTCCATCATTGAGTCGAATCTGCTGTCTGGCAGCTCGTGCTCCTATAGCGGCTGTGCATTTGAAGCGCATGAGGTGGAGGCACAAGCAAGGCGGTGAGCATGGTTGCTGAGACTTAGCTCGAGCTTTCTTGGAGGTGGAAATCTGTGTTGTGGAGCTAGGATATCGAGTGCGTGGTTTTGTGTTATAGTTCTGCTTCTAGAAATTTAACAGAAGAGTGAGTGCAAGCACCACCACTAAAGCCAACTGCTCTTGCAATACCTGCATAACCTATTCAAGCGTGCCAACTGCTTTTGCAATACCTGCAGAACCTATTCAAGTGTGATAAGTGCAGGTTAATATCAATTTTGACATGCAGGATGAGTATAGTAGTGAATACACTAGTGAGGAAGATGCTCAAGCTGCACAGAATCTAATTGGGCAGCTGGAAATTATTGGTCGAATCATAAAGTTGTCAGCAGTGTCTGATTGAGTTGAACGCAGGATTTTTAGGGTTAGTCTATTGATTTTCATAATAAGTATGGCGTGTCGTGTTACTTATGGTTATTATTTAAGTGACATTACTCTAAACTATTGTCACAATTTTGAGTGCGTGTTGGAACTAGTCATTCCAACCATACACAAATTTGCAAGATATGATGAAGACATGACACTTAAGATGGCATTAGAGCAGCTGCATCAAAAATTAGAAGATGATGGACATCTAAGTGAAAGTTTGTTAACATTTGTAGAATAGAGTCTGTGACTTTCTATGTAAAGGAGTTTGTTCCTTTTTTATAGAAGTGGTTATATCTATATGTCCCTAGTTTGGAGTGTGGTTGAGATATTTTCTCAACCAACTCATTGTGTGTAGATAGTTTCCTTATCTTGAAGCAACACTTCTTGTATATATGTAATATCATAATTAATCAATGAATATAATTTGCAATATCAAATTTTATCTGTTTTAAGAACACATTACTTAAGTTAAATATATTGATGTTGCATATTATTATTTCTAGTATGGCAAGTAACTAGCATAGAATATGGGTTAGATATAACGAAGATTGGTCTACTGATTGGTAGACCAAAAAAGACAATAAATTTAGTAATATTATAATATTAAGTTCTACATACTTCACTGAACTAAGGATAAGGACCATGACACTGAAATTGTTAAAAGAAAGTTAAACTGATATGGATATTGAATGGATGCCATGGGTTTTGAATCTCTAACTACTATGACTTGCTAGTCCTTTAGCGATGGAATTGTATTATGAAAAGCATTGAAGTTGTACTATGATTGCAGTTATGAAAACCGTTGAAGTTGTACTATGATTGCAGTTATGAAAGCCGTTGAAGTTGTATTAGGCTCTAGTGCCTCCTTCCTTCTCCTATTGTGTCATATTTGTAAATCCTTCAATCCTATCCCAAGTTGTTCTCAAGGGGGGATGTTAGGATATTCCGACACATAGGAAATAGTTAAGTTCAACTTGGTCTAGTATAGAGTTAGGTATAGAGTTAGGTAAAGTGTGTTTCTTTACCGTTGTACATTTTGTAACTTACAATCTGACGGTCACGATATGTAGTGATCCGACGGTTCATTCTCTCCTCGGTATTACGGACACTTGATCCGTGGCTTGACACCCGATTGGTCCATGAATTCTATTTAAAGCGCATGGAGGGTCATTTGTAGGTTAACCGTGCATGAGAGAAGCTTATGTAAATTTTCATTCTTTTATTAATAAATTGCCTGTAGTAGCCACGTTGGCGCAGGCCGTGGACTGTTTCCCTCTCTAAGGGTTTTAACCACGTCAAAATACTGGTGTATTGATCTGTGATCTGTTTGTGAGCGGTGTCCTTTTGGTGTTCTGTCTGAGGAACTTACCCTGTAAATTCCTACAAAATCTTTGGTTGAAAATGAATCAAATCACAAAATCAAATGCCTCAGATCTGATCGAGGAGGGGAATTTACCTTGGATGAATTCTTTGATTTTTGTGAACAACATGGAATAAAAAGGCAGTTCTCCATCGCAAGGACTCCTCAACAAAATGGAGTGCTAGAAAGTATGAACAAAACTATTCAACAAATGGCTCGTCCTATGCTAGATGAATCTGGAACTCCTACAACCTTCTGGGGTGAAGCTGCATTCACCGCCATCACTATTCTCAACCTAGCAAATGTTCGGGTGAACAACACTCAAACTCCACATGAACTTTGGTATGGTAAGACTCCTACTATAAAATACTTCAAAGTTTTTGGAAGCAAATGTTACATCAAAAGGACTGATGAAAAACTTGGTAAGTTTGAACCCGAGGAATGAAAGTATTCTTCTTGGTTACTCTTCCCGAACTAAAGAATTAAAGTTAAAAATAAGACTTGGGAAAATTATTGAAAGTATTGATGTTGTGGTTGATGAAGCATGCAAAAATCCAAAACAGATAAAAACCAAAGATTATGACAATGAAGAAGATGAGGATCATTTTCCCACATCAAATAACACTGATTCTGAAGAAGAAACCAATGAAGTGCCAGAAGAAGAGATAACGATAGAAGAAAAGACTTCGTCCAGGTATGTTTAGAAAAATCATTTGGAAGCTCAAATATTAGGGGACAAAGGGGTAGGTGTGCAGACTAGAAGAACCATTGCCGAAGCTTCAAGCTATCTATCATTACTATCTTCCACTGAACCTCAAAATGTAAATGAAGCGTGCAGAGATGAATGTTGGGTCAAGGCCATGAATGAAGAACTTGAGCAAATTGAAAAAAATCATACTTGGGAATTAGTTCCTAGACCTCATGATAAGAATAACATAGGAGCTAAATGGATATTAAAAAACAAGTTGAACGAAAATGGAGAAGTTATTAGAAACAAGGCCATACTTGTTTTTAAAGGATATGCTCAACAAGAAGGCATATATTTTGAAGAAACTTTTGCACCTGTTTCTAGACTTGAAGCCATCCGAATGTTTCTTGCTCTTTCTAGTTTTCAGAAATTCAAAGTAGACCAAATGGATGTAAAATCTGCCTTTCTTAATGGAGGCTTAGAAGAAGAAGTCTATATTGAACAACCAGAAGGATTCACTCTTGGAAATGATGTAAATCTTGTATGCAAACTCAGAAAATCTCTCTATGGACAGGCTCCAAGGGCATGGTATTACTGTCTTGACAAATATCTCCACCAACAAGGTTTTTCAAAGGGGTCAGCAGATAGCAATCTATATACAAAGATGGACACTGATAAATTGCTAATAATTGTTGTGTATGTTGATGATATCATTTTTGGCAGCAATGAAGAATCCATGAGTTAGAATTTTGCTTCAGTAATGCGGAAAGAATTTTAAATGTCCTTGCTTGGTGAGCTTACCTACGTTCTTGGTCTATAAGTTCAGCAAAATAAAGATGGTATTTTTCTCTCACAAACTAAATATCTCAGACAGATCCTGAAAAAGTACGGCATGGAAGATTCTAAACCAGTATGTACTCCAATGGTAACATGATGTAGTCTCAGCTCAAATGAAGAATCAGCAGCGGTACATCAACCAACTTACAAATCCATGATTGGAAGTCTGCTTTATCTAATAGGTACCCGACCTGACATCATGCATGCAGTAGGAATAGTTGGAAGATTCCAAGAAAATCCAAAGGAATCACACCTTCAAGTAGTGAAAAGGATTTTCAAATATCTTCAAGGAGCATAGAACTTTGGTTTATGGTATCCTAGAGATACAGATCTTACACTTCATGCATATACAGATGCAGATTGTGCAAGAAGTGTTGATGATAGAAAATGCACTAGTGATGGTGCATTCTATATGGGTTCTAGGTTGGTGTATTGGTTCAGCAAGAAATAAAATTCAATTGCATTATCTACAGCTGAAGAAGAATACGTGGCTACTGCATCTTGTTGCACACAATTACTTTGGATGATGCAAACCTTGCAAGATATTCAAATCATATGTACTCCACCCATCTCCATTCTATGTGATAATACAAGTGCCAACAGTATTTCAAAAAATCTAGTGATGCACTCCAAGGCAAAGCACATACCCATAAAATATCATTTCCTACGTGAACAAGTGCTTGAACAAAAGGTAAAATTGGAGTATGTTCCCTCCAAAGAACAAGTCATTGATATATTCACTAAACCACTGCCCAGAGAGACATTTGAATATCTCAGACAAAAGCTGGGAGTAGTTTCTGCATCATCCTGTTGTTAAATCCTATTTTTCAAAGAAAGGTGGTTATACGCGAGTTTCATGAAGTATATTCGCATACATATGCGAGTTTCTGTGGACATAGTTGCATATAGGTTGGTTTGAAGAAAATCAGTGAGCCAGACTTAGAAAAAAAAGGGGTCTGCTATGGTTCTGTCGATTATCTACTCTATTTGATGATGATTTCAATCTGCTTATATATATTAGTCCTCATAGTGTGGTTGATCACTTGATGTATATCTAATTAATGATGATGCTTTAATAGCTCTTACTAACATATCAAATCTGACAATAAATAGGTGGAACAAGTTCAGGGGGAGAACATGGTTGATGATATTTTGGGAACTAATGATGGACATACACAAGTTGCTAGTCTGGATGCTATTGACAGATGTTGTTGATGACTATCATTGTCTTGTTTAAGACATTTGGTCTTTGTTATATATGTGATGTATACCTTTTTAACGTAACGGTCATAAAAAGACCTAATTTGTAACCCCACTATGCATGGGATGGATGATGTAATTGTTCTTGTTTTTGACATGTATAAACAATTGATATATCCCCACTTGGTTGGGTGAATGAGTCAAATTTGGTATATCCCCACTTGGATTGGGAGATGAATGCATGTATGAGTCATTGGTGATAGGAAGGTTATTTGTGATGTATGTATAGAGTCATGTTCTTCTTTTAGAACATATTTTTGTAGACTTTTCTTATGCTCAGGGGGAGCATGGACTCAATCATGGGAGCTCAATCAGCACTTCAGCATATCAAATAATTTAGCATGCACTTAGGGGGAGCATGACCCTTTTCCCTTGATGTCAAAGGGGGAGAGTGACTTGGTGTTGTTGTTGCCATTAAGTCCAAAGGGGGAGATTGTTGGCATTATGATGCATGTGTTGTACTTGACGGTAACCCACTTGTAGTAGAACAACTCACTTGTAAATGGTAACTAGAAGAATCTACAGAAGAGATATCAGATGTGAAAGAATGCATGGCAGCAGCATTTATAGATGTGATGAAATGCAGGGCAGTTTCAAGGAATCATTTTAGAAGGCAACTCACTCAGATGATAGATTACAGTACAACAGGTTAACAACATAGAATGAAGAAAGAGAGGTATACGCAGGTTCACCATTGGCCAAGTCATGGATACACGCGAGTTCACTATATACAAGTCGCATATGCGTACACATGCACTTTCACAAAAGGAAAAGTGTGTATACCTTGGAAAAATAAGTTTTTGGTCAATGGTATTTTGATCCATGGTATTGGTCCAAGGTATCAGGTCTAAGGTATTGACCCTAGGTATTTGGTCCAAGGTATTGGTCCTAAGTGGTTTTGGTCCATGGTATTGAGAAAGGCCTACAAACTATAAAAGGGGGAGAAGATCATTAGGCCAAGGTGTGCAAGTATTGAATATCCAATGAAGGGTGAGATCTAGTATGTAGGTTTTTGGGTTATGTTGCATTGTTGGATCTGAACCAAGGAAGAACCTTAGTAGATGATGAGGAACTAGATCTAATGATGCATCAGGATCTTAAGGCACAAAATGAACTATCATTATGTGTTTTTTCTCATTAATATTCTAGGTCTGAATACTGACACATATATTAATCTGTAAATGATATGATTTGGGTTTGACTGGAGTCTAGAATAGTTGTAATGTTTAAATCATCATTTACAGATCTGTATGCAGGTTCACTTTAGAAAAGGGTTGTATACATGTAGGTTCTGCATATCAAAGTAGCATATACGCAAGTTCTCTTTGAGGAAAGTGCGTATGCACGCAGGTTCAACACATGGAAGTAGCGTATACCTTAGAAAATATGTTTTAGTTGCTTCTATTTTCTATTGCAGTGTTCTGGGCTTTTGCTTGGGTTCTGGTTACTGTATTCTGGTGACAACTTTCTGAATGATCAGATTGCTGGAATGATTGATTGATTCGGTTGTGGTTGGTTCAAAAGGAGATTGGTTGATGCAGATATATTTGATGATTGAATGATGTTGTTGATGGATCCTGTTAGTGTCAGTCTTTACAGCCTTCCTCTAGTGATCAAATGTGCTCTTACAAAGTGATTTTGAAGTGTCAAGGTCAAATTTTGTCATTTCAAAGAGTTTTCAAGCAAAATTTGGTCACTAGGCATTAGGTCTAGGGTTTGCTTTCACTCCTTCTAAAGTTGTCCAAATGGCAGGCTATGTCACTATTCAGCTGAGTCTATCATTATTCATAGGGTTTTCATTATCATTTCAGTGTCTAATGAGTCATTTTACATCTTGTTCATGCTTCAGTTGTGCCTTGGCAAGTTCATTTCCCTCTCCTAGGGTTTTGAAGCCAATTTCTCTTGGACGGTCAAATCAATGGAAAAACTTGTTTTCTGATGTTCATACACCTTCCCCTATCCTTAAATTACCTTACCAAATGCTTTCCAACACTCAGATCCCCCAAAATCCTCATTTTTGCACAAACCCTAGTTTCTAGCTACAACTTGGCAATTTTCTAGGTTGGGCCTGTGTTTTGCCCTTTTGGGACCCTTTTCCCTCACTCAATCTATGAGATTCCACTTTCCCCTGCTCCCTAACATCCCTCCCTACTCCCAAAAATTTCCCCAAGAATTTAGAAGCCCCCTATCCCCTTCATTTCGACCAAAACCCTTGTTCTACACATCGGGATAAGTTTCACTAAAATGATGTTTCTGAGCAATCAAAGATGATTTTTTCAAAACGGAGAGAGGTTTTTGTCCACAACATGCCAAGGAAGAAAAACCTCCTTAAATTTTTGCACAGGTGTCATGGTTTTAAAGAAATGTCAAAAATACCGGCAAGAACGAAGGTGCTCCAAGGACGGTTGGCCAAAGCACAAAAACGAAGGAAAACGCCCGATCCACTCAAAATTTTGTCCAAAGCCTCTTTGACTGAGCATGGTACTTGATTAGGGGACTCCCAGCCCAAATTTCAAGAAATTTGGAGAAAATTTTGTCATTTGTGAATTTTTTGTGCAATTTACAGGTTTTGGCTTCTCAAAGGGTCTCGCCCCTGGCGAGACCTTTTGTCATCGTAGCTCCATTCGGCAAAAACTCAGCATTTTTGGATTTGGCATGAAAATTTACACTTTCTCATCCATTAGTAAGAAATTTCATCGAGTTCTGGGCCTCCAAAAGGTCAAAATTCATGCAAAATTTGACTTTCTGCCCCTTTTTTGAGTTGTAGAAACCAGTTTTGGGAGAATTAAGTTTTGACAGGGCAAATGACCTCCAAATTCCATAATTCCAGTTGGGTTGGAAAGTAGACTCGCAGAACTTTCCAACGAGCCATCCTGCACCCAATTCTGATAAAGGGAAGGCCTCCAAACAGAGCTGAAAAAGTGTGAGACCCTTTGAGAAAAGGTGTGCGACCTTTTGAGGAAATTTTGCCAGATTTGACCAGTTCAGCCCAGAAAACGCAGTTTGGCTCCAGTTTGACATTTTGGGGTGAAATATGATTATCTTTGATGTAATTATGGAAACTCTAAGACACTTTTACTCTTTTTTAACTCTTCTAGAAGATTCATTCATGTAAGGGGTAAAAATTAAATGCATGACTTTGTTTCCAAGTTTATAGAGGCAAGTTGTTTTGATTTCCTAGATTTTAGTGCTAAGTTTAGAAGTGGTTGAAACAGCTCCTAGAAGGATGAGCTTGACCCCTAGAGGCAAGGAAAGGTGTTAGCTTGCCTATATTATGTATTTTCTTAGTCATTTTCAGAGGTTGGAAGGTTGGACTCTTGAGGGAGAAGCTATCATTGTATTATTTCACTGTATCTCTGCAATTTTTGGCTAAGGAAGGCCAGGGTTTTGCAGTCCTTTTTGGGATTCTTGTGGTTACATGTATTGATGGTGCTTTTCTCTATGTACCTGTAAGTGTGTTATGTCAATCATTTCCTTTCTTTTCCTTCTGCATATTAAACAAACGAAGTGTTAAAGTAAGAATTCATGACTATCATGCTTTGCTTTTAAGTTTGTTTAATTTCAATGTTTTCTACTGTTTAAGGAGGATTCAAAGTCATTGTTTTCCCTCCTTAGCTCCTCACCTATCTTTCTCATCCATTCACCTCAGCTAAAGGCATCAATACGGTCTCCTATCTCGCCCCAAAGAAACCCCTGCAGAAACTGTGTCAAATCCCCGCACCCAAAATTGCCACGTCCTCAATTTGCCACCAAAAACCCAAAAACCCCAAAATCAACCTATTTTATTAATTTACTAGCCTAATATCAGTGATACTTTGTTGGTCATCTCCCTAATTGAAGATTTTCCGAGAGAGACCGGAGAGAGCCTTCTCCTGCCCCGTAGGGCTAGCTACGAGGCTGAATGGTTTGATGTAGCTTTGAGATTTGCCTTTCTCAGCCTGAGGTGAAATTTCAAACGCTAACATACTGGCGACCATACTGGGGAGAACAAACTTATCGTTTTCTCATTGACGTGTGTGTTTCATAAGTCTTAGACGGAGTCTGAAGATACGCCAGGTAGCCTTCAAACACGCTCTTGTTT